>PGCI01000253.1:0-137093 GCA_002873125.1 Puccinia coronata f. sp. avenae | reverse complement strand
CTCTGACGCCTCAACTTGGGCGCTTTGGCCACGTCGATGAACGGGTTTAGAGCGATCGGGCGGTGTGTTAGTGTGCAGATTGCCAAAACGGTTCATGAGAGCCTCCTGTTGGTGGCGTAACAACTCCAGTTGTTGCTGGATTTGCAAAGACTTGGATAATGGTGACATGACGTCCACAGGGGTGAACCTGGGGACACTAGCATGGGTACCTTGATTTTGGGCAGCCTGCAACGCGGCTTGCATTTGGACGACCTGTAACGCTTGCTGCTGGACGGTGGCCTAAAGGTCATTGAGGCCGCTGAGGGTGCCAAGCCCGGAAAAGTCGTTGTTTAAGAACTGCATTTGTTGCTTCTGTATTAATTGTTGAGCCAGGTGATTGTTAGAAAGAGTGTTTCTGCCCGGCAAAGCAAATCCTCTGGCATTATTAAGCCCGGTGAGGCGAGCGAAGGCCCCAGCGTTATCAGGAAGCTCGCCGATATGGAGGCGGGTCTCCACAAGAACTCGTGGTTGAATTGAGTTTGAGCAGGGGTAGGCGTAACTAGAACCTCGGTGTCAACATCCATCTGAAGAATTTAACAAACATTGACAAAATGAGCAAATTGAACGTGAAGCCAAGATCGATGAACTGTTGCCGACACTGGCGATGGCAGACAATCCGCCAGGTTGAAAATTACCGGCATGAGGGTTCAGCGTGCTCTTGGAACGGGCGTTTTTGTCAATACCAGGCTTTCTTTGGCTACCGGATTGCATGCGCCCTTTGGGGGCATGTGTGCTGCCACTGAGAGTGTTATCGCTTCCTGATGACGGGCCTGTATGATTATTTAGAAATTCATCAGGATGGAACTCGACAAATGAATGAATATGGAATAAGGGTGTGACATAGCAACACCTAAAGCACAGCCAGCTTGGTTAGAAGTCATGTCAGTACCTTGCAAAGAGTCTGAAGGCTTCATGTGCTTCGAGGCGATTTGGACCAACTAAGTCGACAAGGCTGTAAATGAGTTTTCCTGCCATGGCTTGCGTAGTGGCAGACAAAGTTGGATCGTTCAGGGGCTTGGAGAAATTGACTAGAGCGGCCTTGATATGGCTAACTTAAGAATATTCAAATTGGCAGGAGGACGTTCAGAAATGGAATGAATAGTGTGGTTGGGCGAGAGGCCAGAATGCGCCCATGTGGGAGACCAACTCGTGAAGTGGAGTGAGGGATGGGTCCCATTACAGAACAAATCTAACGAGGGAAGGCAAACAGCCTGCGACTCAAGCAGTGCAATGGTGACTGACAGACAGGCGGGGAGATTGATGGTCCGGGTGCTGGAATGCTGTTCCGGTTGTTGCTTGCTTTGCGCTGAGCTTGCGTGTGGACAATGGGGCGGCCCATTCACTACAACTGCACTAGCCAGCTCTTTGCACCCACTTGGACTGCTGTTTTTGTGTTGGACGGATGACAAGGATGGCGTACCGAGCAAGGGTGTTGAGGGAGTCCAAGGGAACCCCGACGTTTTCCATGTCGACAGCCAGGACGATGTTCTAAGCCTGGCGCCAAAGGTTGATGAGTGCCTCACAAAAGGGCCTTGAAGGCGACCTTCTTGGGGCAAGGAGACCAGTTAGTGGCGGCAGTCCCGATGGCCCTGAGATTGTCGACAAAAGTTGGTGTGGAGGGGTCGAGCTGGTCGGCAGGCAGGGTGGAGGAGCAGATAAGCGGGAGCTTGCGGTTGTCACAAAGTTGAGGGTAACGTGATTGACATCGACACCCCCTCTCGTTGCGGACACACGCATTCAGAGCATCGTTCAATAGCCTCTCGGCTTCAGCGACCAGATAATCCGCCACTTTGATCGAGCCTTTGATGCGCCCAGGTGGAACACTAAAGTGACATCCATGGATAAAAATAAACCAGAAATTAAAATCAAATTACCATTTGCCTTTCTCCGAAAAAAAGGATGGAGGAAAATGAACTCGAGAAACTTACATTGTCCTCACAAAGAATGTCGAGTCGGCCGAATTTTCTTTACCCTTGGCATAGTAGATGTGAATCTGCCTGTTCTCGGTAGGGCAGGGGGTGACATGGAAGTTAGACAATCGAGATAACTCCAACTGGAAAGCCAAAGCAGGCTTGATGTCACGAATGGCGACCACTTCTTCCCAGTTCCTTGTTTCAGCGTTTTTCCCCAGGGTAAAGTATGTCAGGTATTGCTCCTTTCGACATATCTTGAACGTGACTCTGGTCACGCCTCGCTTCTTCAAGCCTTGATCGAACTTCTCGCACATGTTTTGGAATTTTACATGCCACTCGGCATCTGTTTGATCGGAAACATTCCGGATGAGAAAAGAAAAAAAGAAAAAAAAGAAAGAAAGAAGGGAGGGAAAAAGATGTACCTTCAGCCGCTTGCCGATGAACCGCCATGCGCCAAAGAAAATGTTCTCCTTGAACTCGCGCGGCGTGAGCACCAGCACGTTGTCGATGAGCGTGTCGATGAAGCTGAGACACTCGCGGAGGTAGATGCTAGTCTCCTGCTCGTTCACCCGCACGCCGCTCCGCGTCCAGGGGCTCGCTCACCTCCATCGGGCTCTTCCGCCGCCAGTCGTACTCCGACAGCTCAAAGAAATCCTGGATCATCTCCTGGATCTCCCCCAGGATCTTCTGCTCCACCGTCTTCAGTAACTTGCTAAACATCCCCTTGGCCTCCAGTTCCGGCGTGATAAACCTCGCACTCACTCTGTCACAATCATACGATATATCGTCCGTTTCCCATTCAGTTTCACAGCAGAGGTGCAGCTGATGGATGCCACGGACTCACCTTAGTTGGTCAGGATGGCCTCCAATCCATCACAGGCCGTCAAGAAGAACAAGGTATTAATGACGATCTGCGCCAGTTGCGATAGTTTTTAGTTTGGTTCAGTTGATTAAACATGTGCAAGCCGACATGGGAGATCAACAAAGAATCCAAGGACTTGATCACCAAAGAAAAAAAAAATGATGATTTCAGGATGAGCTACAGACACGCGAGCTGGGCGAGGAAACTAAAAGCAGCATAGGGAAGGACAGGCTTACTTTGCGGATCGAGTCGTCCGCATCTCGCGTGACCGATTCGCAGCACGCACGGTGCTTGGACACGTAGTTGCGGACATGGATACAGCACAAGAGGTACGCTTGGGAGAACGCAGGGCGGCGGGAAAGCTCTGTCTAGAAGGAGAAAAAAAAAGTTGAGATGAAGAAACATCGGCTCAGCTTGAGGACAGGGCCGAGAGGAGAGGGGCACGACTCAACTTGGCCAGCTCGGTCCTTGTCCACTGGCCCTTCGGGGGCAAAAAGCTCACGTCCACCACCTTGGAGAACTCGTCCTCGTTGTTCACCTGCATCGGCTGGTGGTCGTCCTCCTGAATAAACTGCCTAAACTCGACGGAGAATTTCTTGAACAGCAGGTCCGTGTACTCGCTCGCCAACCAAAAAGCTCGTGGAATTGTGTGACGGAATAGTTGTATGACTTTTTTTTATCACAGAAATCTTATTATTAAGTCATGACCAAGGCTTGTTGATGAGAAAAGAGTGCATGTGGAAGAGCTTACTTCCATGGTTTGAGAGAACAGGAGCAGTTTAGTTTTGACGCCCAAGCGCATTTCGAGGTCCTTACAACCAGCGAGGCCTTGACGGACGATCTGGATGATGAGATCGGACAGCTCTTGCCAGAGGGCATCCACGTCGTTCTCGTCTCTGAAGGCCCTGGTAGTCCGGAGGATGTGGGCCTCGATGATGAAGAAGCCGACGATCTGCTCGACCAGTGCGCCCAGGGAGTCGAGCGTGAATACCGACGAGCCACTGGTGTTGCCTGCCATGGAGGCCAGAATCAGATGCGCTTGGGCGCGCCGATCATCTCGGAACGACTTCTGCAGCTCTTCCCGCGCATCCAGCGTCTTGTGGATATGGATGGCCAGATAGAGAGGATCGAAATCGATCAAGCTTGCCTCGGCCGATTCCAGCACGTTATCTGTGATCCAGCACGTTATCTGTGAAAGATCAAAATAAGTTGCGATGCAAAGAGGGAAGGGGGGAGGGGAGGGGAAAGACAAGCATGGCGTTCGCTGACGGCACTCTCGACGGGGGTGTTGAGGTTGACGAGCAGGGCAATGGAGGCCGTGTCTTGGGAACTGAGACGCTCCTTCCTGGTCTTCCATCGACGGTCTCTGAGCTTGAGGGCCCCGAGGGCGAGGCGGCCGAGCTGCTGGCTCAGCTGGCGTGCGTCGTAGAGCCACGAGTTGAGCTGCTTGGTGACCTCTTCAGGGATGCGCATCTTTTCGTTTGGCAGGGCCTCGCCGAGGTAGCCCGCCAAGGCCGCAAATCCGAGCAGAGGCTTGAGATGCACGAACTGCAGCTCGTCCAGGGAGCGCAGGGCGGAGTAGAACTTGCGCTCCGAGATCTGCTGGCCCAGCTTCTTGGAGAGGTCGAGCACTTTGAGGCATGACTGCAAGGTGTCAATGGTCTCCTGGATATTGGAGGACACCTTGCGGGCGTCCAGCAGAGAGGAGCGGACGGCGGCCAGGGAAGTGCCGGAGGACTGGAGCGAGCGATCGAGGGAGAGGACGTGAGAGTTGAGTGATATGGTGCCCTGCCTGACGCTGAGCAGCTTGTCGACAGAGCTGAAGAAGTCCTGGTAGTGGCCGCGGGCGACGGACTCGATCTCGGCGTCCTTCTGTTGGATGAACTTGGTGAGATGCTTGAGGAAGGCATCCTGCTGCTTGGAGAGATGGATGTTGCGGATGATGGCAGCGAGCTGGTCGAGATGCTCGCTGTCGATGGTGAGCGAGAGGGAGGCGGTGGCGAGCAGCAGCGTCTGGAGCTGAGCCTGGATGTTGGTGTGGGAGAAGAAGGTGGGGGACTTTAGCGTGTTGTCCTGTCGGGTGGGGGGCAAGTGAGAGTCTGACTGGTTCATGGCCATTGGAATTGGGAATTTGGCAAAACTCGACTCGGCAACAGCTGAGACTCTAACACAGCGGGGAACATATTTAAAATATTTAGAACAAACACAAAACAACAACAACTACAACACCACTTCGCGTTCCATTGTTTGTTCTTTATGCACAGGTTCCATAGATACGGACTCATGAGCTGGTGTCTTGATCTCCGGGTTCGTTGGATCTTGCGGAATCGGAGAAGCAAGGGTTGGGCCAAATGGTGACGCGTGCGATGGGTGCTGTTCAGAGGATTGGGGCGAGATGGTGCTGGGCGCAAGATGGCTGAACGAGATGGCAAGGACCAAGGTCGGGTTAAAGAGACATCCGTAGCTTCCCGATTGAGATCCTCTGCAGTAATCCCGGCCGCTGGGACGTGAACTCCGCCTGGGTGCATGCGCGCTCAGAGGAACTTCGGAGGTAGTGGCCTGAAGTGATAAAGGTTGAGCTGATTCCGTAGCTTCAGTCCTTGACGGAAGGGTAAACCCGGAATCTTTGAGATGGGTACTGGGACTGGAAGAGGAAGATGTCGGTAGACCAGCAACTGCGGCGAATGCAGCAAGCATACCGGAGAGTCTGCTTGTGGAGGATCCAGACGGCCTGCTGAGACGTTCGTCATCTTTAGCTTTGATGATCCGTGGGCGAAGGTAATCACTAAAAGCTTGAAAGGTAGCGATGGTATGTATTGAGACCACTACATTGGCGCAATTCTTGGGAACGTCAGTACCTTCGGCAGCCACGAGACGGATTTTCTGAGGTTCGCCGTCCGGGTCGGGATTCAGTAGTTTGGGTTGAACGTCGGGAAACTTCGAGAGTACGTAATTAGACATGAATTTGTCCAGATCCTCGAGGCTTTTGATACCAAACATGACTCCAGATCGCATGGGCTCATCTTGCAACTGATTTACGACGTAGGTGAGATCTGAGAACGAGGCCAGACGACCGGTCAGGCCCTGGCGAGGGGTCCAAGGCGGAGAGGCTCCTTTAATACGAATCGGAAAAGCCACAAAACCATCACCGGTTCATTCTCATTGACATCTCCTTCTTCATACTCAAAATTAACGATCGAGTAAGATTGGTAGGCTTGGCGGACGTAGACTTCCAAGGCTGCCAAGGCCACCCAGGGATTGGGATGATCATAGAAGGTGGGCAGGACATCAAATACAGTGTACTTCGAGTCAACAAGTTCACGCAGGACTTCATACGAGTGCTGAGGCTGTACACGATTGGCCTCCCCGTAGACGGTCGGCTGGAGAGAAGTCTTGAGGATGGATTCCATCTGTCCAACTCTCTCTTCTGACGATGGTAGTTGGCAATGAATCAAGACCTCCTTGGCCTTGAGGGCAACCTTGGCGGCGGCCTTAGAATCTAATTGAGCCAACTTGCTCAAGCTGTCATGGAAAGTCGTTTCCACGGCGGCTTGGGAGGCTGTTTTGCTGACTATGTCTAATACAGCAAGAATCAATTGATTCTTGGAGCTGCACTTTGAGTGAGACAATACCAATCGAACGACTTCATCTAGCGAGTCCCGGTTTTGATCTCTGAGCTTGTAGAATGACATCGTCCTCCTGGTTGGAGCTGAAAATGCTCTCGACGCATAGTAAGCGCCCATGAGCTCCGACAGAGTCAAGTAGCCATGGATTTGATACCACCCTTGAAGCGGTTGATGACGTCCTCCAATGGGGCCAGCGTATTGAGGACGGTCTGGCGATCTTGGGGGCAAATCCCGTCATCCAGGAACAAGTCCATGATTTTCCTTAAGGGATTGGAGGGGAATTCAGGACCCTTGGTATGGGCAGCCTCCAAGCTGATCGAATAGACGCTTCAAGCTTAGCAGGCATTCTACCAGACAGAGTAGACAGAATGGCGGTCGATCTTCCGTACGGTAGTTCAGAATCTTGAAGCAAGTCTTGGGAGTTGACCATGAGTCAAAGAGCACTAAGTATATGATATACACAGCACATAAGTCAGTTAACTGTAATCTGGGCTTTGACACTTTCTAAAAACGAACATAAAAATAAACTGACCCCACCTCCTCACGCCAGTAAACAGTGTGAGATCCACCATCGAGTAAACGAGCAAGCCACCATCGGCCAACGTGCGGAGTCCAATGCTCACTTTGCCACCATTGCACAATAACGTGTAGAGACCGGGGCAGACGAGTGGCAAGAACCTGATACTTATTGTTCTCGTAAATGAAGTCCAGGGTAAAAGCCGTCCTCAACAACTTCTTGTTGGGCACTTCACCTTTGTCGAGAATGCGCTTATATTCATCGGATGCAGCTACGGCCTGTAGATGGGCCTTGGTGACAGCCCCACAGATTACAGCAAGAGTGTTATCCGGTCGTTCAACGGTCATGTTGGCTTAGATGAGGGTATCAAGCCAGCTTGTCGTGATGGTATTGGACTCAAAGGCCTCGGTCTCGAGTAGCCTAAAATAAAAATGAGAAATTGAAACGAAATTAATAGGTTTACACAAACTGAAACTAGAAAGAAATCAAGAACTGACTTGATCAAATACTTGACCGTGGTTCGGAAATCTCCACGAATAGATAGCTCTTTGAGGGCTACAATCATAGCCTTCCTACTTTTGCTACGATCAGCGCCGTGGGCAAAGATATGACCAAACTATCAAAATTAAACGGATGATGCAAATGAAAATTGTCAGGTTTGGATCGTGTGATTGAGAAAAAAATTTATGCGGTCAAGTGACTTACCTGTGAATCAGTAAATTCATGCAGACCACCGGCGGTCCCAACAGAGAAATAACCCCAAACGTTCGTGCTACTTCTGAAGTTGAGCTCTTGCAGAGTACCAGATGACGGCTTGAACCCTGCGTCAGGGTTTTCAGCAGTAATTCGGACAGCAACGACGTGTCCCTTGGGCATAGGCTTGCACTGGGTATCGGGGGATTGTGGCAGGTTGAAATCAAAGTCGATTTGCGAGTTGTCGTAAGGGTTTTGCCATACAGTTTGGATATCACGTATTTGATGTAGCGGAATTCCCATCACAATCTGGAGCTGAGCTGCAGGAAGGTTGACACCGGATACCATTTCAGCGGTAGGATGCTTGATCTAAGGGATATGTTTACATTCAAGTCAGGAAAAAATGTATGAAAGAAATTGTGATAGAGTATATGCCAGTAGTGGCGAAGTAGTACTGACCTGAAGTCGTGGGTTGAGCTCCAAAAAGTTAGAAGCGATTGGTTGAAGCTTTGTAAAGGAATTCAGCCGTACCTGCTGAGACATAACCGACTAGCTTGGCAAGTCTGACGGCCGCTTTTTCCATTTGCTTGAATGTTTCAGGATGAGCGATGGTGACAGGAGCTTCTTCAATAATCTTTTGGTAATGACGTTGAACTGAGCAATCACGACCAAAGAGACTGATAGCATTCCCATTTTGTTCGGCCACGACTTGAACCTCCAAGTGGCGAGCGGCTCCGGCAAGTTTCATGATGAAGATGGGTGAACCGGGGACTTCACCAAGGTCAGTTACACAAGCTTTCTTGTAGACCTCGTTGGCAACGGTCAGATAACCTTGAGGAGAAGTTTTGGTTTCTGATAGCGATGAGCCGGACCAAGCCATTGTAGGCACTTGAGCGGACTGAGCCACAATGGTGGATGAGATCTTCTCACCCAGCGATCGCATGGCAGACAATGCATCAGGTAGTTGGGGATTTTCAGATGCATGTCCCCTGAAACAGAGAAGGAAGAGTCCAATGAGTTAGGAGATATATATATATATATGTATATTCAGGATACAGGCAATAAAGCAGCAGGTTGGAGATGTGAGGAGTGTAGAAAGTGTACTCACCATCCGGCCCAAACAGCATGAACACCTGCACGTTTGGCGACATCCACAATCACATTGACGTTGGCATAGTTGTTATTATTAGAGCCACCGGGTACTTCCACATATCGACCGGCCATTCAAATGTAATCCGCATTAACCTTCCCTTCAGATCCTCAGGGGTGGTCATGACGAAAAAGTCGATAACTCGGTCTCGACCAAATGTTTTGTGAGCCCATTTTTGAACGGATCGAATTTCTTTGACGGCTGCGATCCCGTTGTTGGCAATCAAGATCTACGGAGACAGAAGAAATAGTTCTTTTAAGATAATATTGATGTGAGGAGAGGATGGAGTTTTGGAAAGTAAAGAGCTTACCTTGGTAATCACGGTATGGCCACCCTTCCTACGAACAAAATCAGCGACAGGAGAAGGGAGTGCGACGTCTATGGCATTACCACCTGAGCGTTGCAATTAGAAAAAAAGTCAATAGAGTGTATATCATAGTATGTGCTGGTGTGAATGAGGGTGCTTACCAATGAACTCTTGCACTTTGGAGTGGTCTTTCTTGAATTCCACTTCCTCGTGATTTGAGTTAATGGCAGTGAGACAATTGCCTATCTGACCAAACTCTTCTGGACAATCTGAGGTGTAGGGCATTCTATTCTGGTTGGGATGGGGTCATTTGAGTCCTTTGAGTCTTTCATTTGCCGAATTTGAAAGTGACGGATTAATCTGAGGGATTGAAGCTGTTTGGTCTGATATTTAATGGTCAAAGATGGTTGGCAAAAAATCAATCGAGCGAGGTGAGGATTGGGATGCGGGAGAATGACGGATGCCCAATGAGGCAATGCTTGAGAGCTGCCCAGATGCGGCAACTGGCGGCGAGGCCTTGCAACTGGTTGGTGCCCCCACGGGATTACATCAGCATTCATGATGTGCGCGCTCCTTATTGCTTGGTTGGTCTCAACCTGTGTTTGTCCCCTCCAAAATCGGCCTCTGCTCCACATCTTTGGGCGGCTACTATTTTTTGTTTGACCATCTACCTCGGGGGCCGAAAAGCGGACAGGTGCTGCGGGGCTAGAGAAAATGGAACCGATGTAACCGAGGCTAGGTTAAGCGCATTTTGATTCAATGGCTTGGATTCCTGGGGCGGCGCTGCAATGCCCCATGGCTTCTGAGAGGGACCAAATGCCGGCTGATTGAAGCAGTCCATATGATTAGATGGAAGCCCCATAGTAGAGGCTCTACCATTGTATCTTCATGGCCAAAAGACAAAATAACTACATGAGTATTCTGGCTGACAAAATAAATGCTGTTACAATATATAGGCTTACCCGGGTTCAAAACATTGCTGGGAAGGCAATCGGGATTTAGGGTGGGCCGCTGCTGAACGGCTCACGGATTGGTATCTATTATTGATGGCAAAGCCTAAATTACTAGCAAGATGAGCTGGCCTTTGGACTTCATGGGAGTAACAGAGTTTACTGTGAAATTTGGAAGCTTCATTAGGACAGGCCAATTCCTTGGCATGGAAACCTCTGGGCCAATGAGTCTCGTCGTAATTCAAGCTGTGCGGGGGGGATGAGGATTCGACGAAGCGCGGTTGAAGAGCTGGTTTGGGTGCTCCTTCAGCCATGGTGGATGGTGGAAGGTACTCCCACTTGAAGTGATGTCGCAGGTAGGGAAGGGAGATCCTGAGGAAGTACCAGCTGAGACGGGCGTAGAAGGGGTGCGAGGGTTGTAAGGACTGTTTGGCACATCAAAAAGCGGTGAATGGCGCAATTCGTGGTTAGTGGAGGAGGTGGGGTGATCGACCAAATGATGGTTTATGGAGGCAAGTGTCAATGTGCGTGTCTTCAGATTGGAAACTGCGCCGGCCCGTGGGTTCATGGATCTTGAATTGCTTGCAAGTGGCACAGAGGTAAAGTTCAGATTTGAATGAGCTGGGTGGTCTTCCCCTGCCTCGCCATCCCTGCGAGCTGAGATGCCTCCATCTTTGATGTAAAATGGATGCTGATGCTGGCTATTATTAATAGATTGGGGTGTACTTCCGTTGCGACTCGGGTGAGCTTGCGCCTGACTGCCATGCGGAGACTGTTCCAGGGCGATCTCGAGCTCGCTGCCGCTGTTGCTATCAATCCAACCGCCACTACGCGCCGCTTTCATGCTTTGTTTCAGTTTTTCTAGCACTCCATCAAATCTCTGGCTGTTCGGATTGGTAAAATCCATGTGATGCACAGTGGAAACAATTTGGCCGGAGGTTTTGAACACAATGGCGTGACGCGATGGAGCTATTCTTCACTGGGTAATTTGAACACAATAAGGTAAGTTTTTTAATCAGCAAGCAAAAGCAAAAAAGTATGATGATGAGCGAGTAGTTAACGTACGTGAGAGGCAGCCAAATACGCACTAACTGATCGGATCTTAAGGGACTACGCTGTTAAAGTCGCTCCATATTGGCGGCTTGGATTCGTCTACGCGAGGCCTAAGTACCGCTCAGCTGCCTGACGCAATAGACGATCAGCTCGGAAAGGAAGCCGCTGAGCCTGTCAGCGATGAAACTGAGAGCATGGCCGGAGCTGGCAGTCACTCACTGCTTCAGCCGACAAGTGGACGCTTGAGGTGGAACAGAGGCTGATGATGGCATTGTTAAAATAACCGATCCAAGGATGAAAAGGATCAAAGAAGTAAAAAAACATAATTGTCATCAAGAAACAACCACACAGAACGAACACAAAAAACGCTGATTTGAACTGACCTTCTGGTCATCCACTATGCCACGCTCCAAAACGCTTCATATTAAGCGTCGTTGAGCGTGGGACAACGGCTAGGGCCACAGCTTGGCGGGATCAATAAGATGAAGGCCTTCATCTTAGACAGGCTCTCTGAGCATGGTCGATAGCCGAGTGCGTTGACAGGCTTCTGAGTGTTGCAAGAATAGTTCTTGTGAATTGAGGCGGTTTGTACTGGCGTGTCAAGTTTATTTTTAGCAACCGGTGAAATATGACCGTCCTAAGCATCATTGTTGTTGTCAATCACCACAGTGGATTTGGCGGGTATGACCATGTCGGTAGTGATCAGTCCCGCAGCGGCATTCATGGGTGCATGATGGGGTCGGGCCGAGTTTGATGGAAGAGAAGGGGGTGGTTGTTGAGGATCTGAGTTATAGGGATTGGACATCATCCTGACGGGAGGGGTATAATTGCTGTATCGGCAGCCGGTAGAAGCGTACCTATTGCAACCCATACCATAGATATCATTAGATTCGGAATTAGTGAATGTGTCCCTTCTGAATTTAAAAAAGGGGTGAAAATAGCCAAAAAAAATCAACTAGGACTTACCCATTCAAGGCCGACACCCCGAGAACGTGGGCTTCACTGAGGCCGAGCAATCTGTCCTTTTCGGAGCGATTGGATTCCATGACCAGGCGGGTGAAGATTTGCTTGACTTCCTCGACGGGCATGGGGTCCAGGTGCTGGTGATGCTGGTCTTCGAGGTCGAGGTCGGAGGTGGATGTAGTGTTTTCCAGAGGGGAATGGTCGTAGGCGGACGACGAGTTGCTGGCAGGTGGTGAGCGAGGGTTGCGACCTGGCTTGTTGGCGATGATGAGGACGGGAATGTTGGAGTGGGCGATGGAGGGGTGCTGGAGGACTCTCTGCAGCTCGGCCCATCCTTCACCTCGTTCTGAGCCCCCGGGTGGCTCCGTGGTTGCTTTCGCTTTGCCCTTCCCCTTCATCTTTGAGTCGGCTTCTCCCAATACGTTGCCCAGGTACCTGATAGCTGCTTTGGCCATGATAAGAGTCCAACTTCCACCCGTTCCAGAACCGGTCCTGGCTGTCCAACACCCAGCATATCGCATCCGCCTCTTCGCAGCACTTCTCCCAGATCCTCCGGATGTCCTTCAAGCCCCCCAAGTCCCAGAACTTGAGATAGATCAACGATAGCGTGATCCGCCCAATATTCTGCCCAATCGTGGATGTGATTTGGGAAGGGCTTAGGCCCGGCTGCGAGGGCGAGAAGATTGTCTTCACCTTCTCGAGCATTGTCTGATTTTTATCCCCCGTCAAGAGAGAAGAAGTCAACCAGGAAAAGGTTAACAAAATCTCCCAATTTCCTCTCTTTGATCTCCAGCAAAATGCCGGAGGGATTCAGGGTCACTGTTGGGTAAGAAAAAAAAACTCTTACAACGACTAATAGTTTTTCCAGCATGATTGAGGCCCAGGATGATGTCGTTGAATTCCTCCTTGCGGGTGAGATGGGCATACAGTCCAGAGAGGGGATGGTACATGACTGTATGTATTATATGTGTCTCCTTTCGCGTATGTTTCAATGTGTCCTTCATTGTCTGCCGGGGTAGAGCTGGATGTCCGATTCTCTGAGAGCCGCCGTATTGTGCCTCTGTCTCCAACCGGATGATTGTCCGGAACGAGCCCAATAGGCTCCCGTAGTCCTTAATGCTCCACTTGTGCGCCGACCACGTGGACGCGGCCAAGAACTTGGACGCCAGTGACAACTGCCGAGCTCTTCAACTTGGGCGCAAAGTTCTTCCTTTTCTTGCAGTGAATGGCGAGTTTCTTCATGTTGGTTGGCAGCTTCTGAGTCGTCTTGACTTGTTTAGTGGATTCTTGGGCTGTGATTCGCTCAACTAGTTCAGTGAGATTAATTGCGAGCGGTTGTCATGAGCAACCTCGGGTTCAGGCTGATATGTCGCAATCTTGTTGCTGGGCAGGGCAGAACTAGAATCAGCCGTGTGGCTCAACGGCTCTTCGAGACCAACTTGGTTGTGAGGAGCAAGATTGAATCTTGTTTGGTCATATCTGCGTGAATGGGGTAAGTTAGACAACTGAGATCTGCATTCTTCCAACGAGCGAGATGATCCTGGAGGTATAAAATTGGGTAGTTCAGGTCATACTCTAGATTTTTGGGTGCTGTTAAGTCATCACAAGCTCCAATAAGCTGATTGCTGGTAGCCATTTGATTTGATCCCGTTCTCCTGCCGATATTTGCGCGCAGATTGAGCTCCTCTGGAGCTTTACGTTTATAAGTCGTGAAGACTGATCTAGGGCCTCCCTGAGACTGTGAATTCAGGCATGTTGTGTTGGCTGCAGAAAAGGACGTCCACCCGGCGGTAGAATCGCTGTTCTCTTGCGAGGGTGCGGATACTAGTTGGTTATTTGGCGTAGATTCAATAGAGGTAGGGGGAGCCTTTCTCCTTGCACGATAAGCACCTGATGCATTCGCGGCTGGGCCGACATTACAAAGTTTAAGAATTGGACGAGTACGTGTTGATGTCACCACCCCCCTCGTTCGTAGATGGACTGGTTAAATCATCTTCGGATGGAGAAGCTAGCTGACCCAGCTTACTCAGACGTCGGAAAGGGAATGAAGCCTGGGGAAAAATTGCGACAAGCATGAGGAGCCTCTTGTATTTCTGGTGATTCTTGGATGGGGCTCTGATGAAATCAAGGAGTCTCTGGGTATTGAGAGTGGGTGGGAGTGGGAGAGGATTTGTTGCCCGATGTGCGAGCTTCCTCGGTTTGTCCAGCCGATGATCGGGAGTCGCGGGTGATGTTTGTTGGGCCCATGCTGAACCGCGCAGTGTTTTGGGCGGGGGCAGGTGCCACGGTACCGGCGGCACGTGAATGCTTGGATATGAATAGAGGCATCGTTGGGCCTTTGGACTCAGTGCGTTCTCTTTGTATGGCGGATGCTACACACATCTCTCCATAATCACCGTATCTGCCCCCTTACTAATCACTGCCAGGAGGGAGATGACCGGGGTTCGTCGCGCGGGTTCGTGTGGTGGGTCCGGAGCGAGTGGTGGCGATGGAGCATGTGCAGGTGATGGTGGAGCATGTGTGTCTGGTTCTGTGGCGGAGGGGGCGGGGCGCGGGGAGCGCGGGGAGTCACGGAGCCCCGACTGCTGCTGTTGCTGTTACTGTTGGTAGGAATGTGGGTGGGGATGTTGGGGGTGGGGGTACCCGGCGGCAAAGAGTGGGGCGGTGGGCATCGTAGGGCGCACCATCGCCGATCTCCCCGCTCCCATCCCGAACGTGCCGCCGGGCAAATACCGGCCCGTGACCATTGCCGCCGCCACCGTGGTCGTCGGAGTCGTCGTCGTTGCCGCCGTCATCATCGTTGTTGTTGTCGTTGCGCCCGCCGAAGAAGAAGAGCAAGACGACAAAGTGTCCGCGGGCTGCTGATGGAGGTGGAGGTGGTGATGATGATGATGATTGGCCAGCCCGGCCCCGGAGCCCCTCTGCTCAGCGGTGATCGTGTAGGAGGGCTTCCAGCGCGCGTTATGAGTGGAGGAGGAGGAGGATCCGGTGGATGAAGAGCGCGCGGTGAGCAGGGGCTTAGCAAGCTCGAGCTGCTCCACATCATTGTAGCGGTTGCTGCTGCTGCTGCTATTCCCGTGCAACCATTTCCGAGAATTGATCTGGCTCATTTGTGGGGACACCCGTTGCGATGTCGGCGTGGTTAACAAAGAGAGCATCGGAGGTGAGTAGGTGGATGACGAGTCTCGATTATGTGCAGAGCTAGAACTGCTTGCTGTGGTGGTCCTGGTCGCGGCGGTAGTAGTGGTGGTGGTGGTATTGCTGGCTGCCGATGATGATGAGGCTTTATTGATATTGTTGGGGCTGCTGCTGGGATCCTTGGATTCAGACTGGATGATTTTGAGATAGCGGCGTTTGGACTTGGCATGCAGGTCACCACAGACCTTCAAGAACTCGATCGTGGAGCTAGGGCGGGAGGGCTCGGAGACCTTCTCCATGAGCTCCCCCATCTCCATGTACCGATGAGACCGGGTGCCCGGCTGCTCGGCGAGCTTGGTGGTGGTCTTGGGCGGGAGCACGGAGGAGTGGTGTTTGGAGGAGGAGGAGGATGCCGCGGCCAACCTCTTGCGCTTCGTGATCGCTATCAAAGTGGCCAGAAGCGAGTAAACAATTCTCCAATTTTACTAGCTCGTGAGATCTAAGAGGTAGTGATCACGCGTACAAATCAATTGGCATTTTCTCAAATATAAGCAAGCAGGAAAAAAAAGGATTCAGTGCACTCACTCCAGTTAGCGTTCAGGGGGTGCCTGCTGCTGCTTGAGCCAGTGGGAGGGGCTCTTGACCGACGCCCTGTCGCTGGATGCACAGTGGGGCAGCGCAGGCGACGGCAGCAGCTCCAACATGTTCTCCGTCAGGCTCTACACTCGAATCCGGGTGAACTTCACTTGCGTCTTCCCGATGAAATCTCACAACTGCCGATCCAAAATTGGCGCAGCGCGATTTCGAGTCGACCATTCCATTGGTGACGGTCGATGCAATATTGGGTTGGGCTGATCTTGAGTCGCGGGGCATTTGCATCGGGTTTAACCTCGTCGAGACAACATCGGACCAGGTTTGCATCGGTGGGATAGTCGGCGATGCAACATCGCCAGGCGGCTATGTCACATCGGACCCTGTCGATGTAATATCTGCCGTGTCCGATGTAACATCGCAAAACAGTTACATCGGACGCGTGTACCGATGTAACATCGGCTCTCACCGTCCGACGTAACGGCGGATGTAGCCAACCGATACAATCACTTTGGCAGTGCTAATCATCTGTTGGAAGCAATCTGCTGACTCACTTGGTGTTGGCACGGCACAGGCGAGCAAGGCGAGCAAAAAGAAGACGTCCAGATCTTGATCATCACCAATCTACAGAATGGCAGTGCCAAGACCAGACAGCGTTCCGCTGTGTCCTGCTTGAAGGTCAATTTTCCTCCTCGATTGTGTTTTTTTTTTACATTTAAACTGAGGTTTCCCCCATATGCCTCCTCATTTGCTCAAGATTCTTCCCCCATTCCCCCCTCGGGTTCTAACACCCATCCTACGAGCTCCGGCATGCCTGGTGCCCCAGTCATGAGTCAAGCTTGCAGCTCTTCACGGCCCCTATCGACACCCGTATGACGGCGATCTACTGTCCCAAGTTGTCAAAATCATGGAAGGAGCAGCTCCAATTGGCGGGGGAGAAGGAGAAGATGCGCATGATCAGGAATGAGCACGAGGATGGGCGCAATGCGCAAAGCGTCCTGAACAACCACGGCATCAAGCCCGATTCAATAATTCAACGTCCTTTTTAACCTTCTATCTCTTTTCTTCCGCTTGCCCTCCCCAACAGACCCACCTCAAAGAAAGTAATTGCCTTAAATGTCTTGTTTTATTACCCCGCCACTAGTCATTTGCTCAGTCCAGCCTTTCTGTAAGTTGTCCTTAACACACTCTCCCTCCGGCCATTATATCTTTTCAACCAGTGCTTGCTCTTACTCATCCCGCGACTCTTGTTTTTTTTCCTGCCGACACAGGTTCTCCTTTTTTCTAAAAAAATAAGCAGATCTTTCCCCTTGTGCATCTCCCCAAAGACGTTCCTCTTGGTATGAGTCACTTATCGTTGAATCAGTCTCACGTGGCCTCGTCAGGTTTCAATGATCTTGCAGCGTCCATTGATGCCCTCCCCCTCGACGTGGTCAAGATCTTTTTGGCGTTGGCGGTATCTTCATTGGCCGCCCTGGCCCTGTTGGCCATCAACACAGCCGCACAAAAAGCAAAACCGACTTCTTGGATTTGGCTGACTCGGTACGCATCACATGTTTTGTTCATCTTGAAACTTCGAGGCTTGGGCTAAGATCAAGAGTTCATTATTCCCATGTATCATTATTTCCTCTCCTCAAGACCACTCGACTGGGTACCTCACCCGAAATGAGTTCTGTAAGATCTTTGGCCCTGTGCCTTTTGCTTTCCCTGTACTCATCCATTGCACACCTTGTTCACAGCGTTTGGAGCAGAAACGAGCTGAGCACGAATTGCAGCGAGCTGAACAAAAGCGCGCCTTTGCGGTACAAGTGAGTCCTTTGCGAACCATGAAGCTTCTCCGGCCTATATCCGTCTGACTTTTGCACGCAACCTTTTAGATGCGTGCCCTGGAAGCCCAGCACGAATCCAAGGCACAAGAACTCCTTGGTGCAGCTGCTTCTGCCCCCACCACGCCGCCTCCCTATGATAGCGAGGTCGATCACATCCTCCCGGAACGATCTCGGGGTTGGCAGGAGCCTGATTACCGCCAGCGGCAGTAGCAGTTCAGGCGAGATCTTTGTGACAATGGCTATACTGATCAGCAAGTTTGGAGAGAATAATTACCTTGGCCTGGATCTTGGTGCTGATTAAGACAAGGATCAAGAAAAGAAAACAGTGAGTTTAAAATACTTGCAGTTGTTCAGATACGAGGCGGAGGAAAAAACAGCAAAGAGATTGAGCATGTAGCGGACCCTCTGATCGGAGGAGGGATTGAGTGGGAGAGGCTGGTCACTAGGATAACGCAGTCAAATAAGACAAGGTGGGGAGGCCGTCCTGGAGGGAGCTGAGCCAGAACTCGGTGAGCCGGTTGAGGTAGGCCAAAATGCCATAACAGTCCCGTCAAACAAACCTAAGATTAAAGCCTGTTAGTTGAGAAGATCTTGATCGCCGCTGCATGGTGGTAACTGTAACAGGGTGACTCACCAGTCTGGCTGTAGGGTAATTAGTTTTTATATTGCATCGGGTCCTTTGACCGAGATTGCGTCGACGACAGCCGGGATTGCATCAACAAAGACCAAGATTATATCAACTAGGAGCGTGTTTGCATCAAGCAAACCCGGTGTTGTGTTGACTAGAGCCAAGGTTGCATCGGGCCATACCGATGAAATCTCGCGACTGCCGATCCAAAGGGGGTGTGAGGTGATATTGAGTCGACCATTATGTCGGTGATGGCTGATGCAAAGTCGGTCCGGGCTGATGTTGAGTCGGGGGGCCTTTGTGTCGGTTTGCACCCTGGTCGACGCAACATCAACCAAGGGTTGTGTCGGTGGGGTAGCCGGATTCATTCTGAGACTATTGTCCCTGTTTCTCAGGAACCTGACCCCAAGGAATTAGAAGATTTTAATCAAGAATATATGTCCCAGGCTGCTATAAGTGAAATACTAACCAATGCCCAAATATTAGATGTGCTTAAAGCATGCTACAAGAATAAAGAAGCTTTCTGTACCACTGAAGAACCCATTGGCAATGTCACAGGACATGATATTAAATTAGAATTAACTTGTGAACCTCCTTACCCACCTGCTCTTAGAAAAGCAGCCTACCCTTCTAGCCCTAAATCTAGAATAGCCTTAGAAGCACACATTAAAGAGCTTATAGATTTACATGTCCTTAGAAAAGTGGGCCATAATGAGCAAGTGGAAATTACTACCTCAGTTATTATTGCCTGGCATAATGATAAGTCTAGGATGGTTGGAGATTTTAGAGCTTTAAATAATTACACTAAAGCTGATAATTATCCCATTCCAAGAATTGAGCATTCTCTGCAGGATAAATTATGCAGAGAATGCTCAATTCTTGGAATGGGATAATTATCAGCTTTAGTGTAATTATTTAAAGCTCTAAAATCTCCAACCATCCTAGACTTATCATTATGCCAGGCAATAATAACTGAGGTAGTAATTTCCACTTGCTCATTATGGCCCACTTTTCTAAGGACATGTAAATCTATAAGCTCTTTAATGTGTGCTTCTAAGGCTATTCTAGATTTAGGGCTAGAAGGGTAGGCTGCTTTTCTAAGAGCAGGTGGGTAAGGAGGTTCACAAGTTAATTCTAATTTAATATCATGTCCTGTGACATTGCCAATGGGTTCTTCAGTGGTACAGAAAGCTTCTTTATTCTTGTAGCATGCTTTAAGCACATCTAATATTTGGGCATTGGTTAGTATTTCACTTATAGCAGCCTGGGACATATATTCTTGATTAAAATCTTCTAATTCCTTGGGGTCAGGTTCCTGAGAAACAGGGACAATAGTCTCAGAATGAATATTGCAAATTTGGTATTTCCTTTTCCAATCTCCTCCAATGGTAAAATATCTATCTTTGGACTGGAAAATGTCAATACCATACATGCAAAAGTTATCATTACCTAGTATAAGGTAGTCACAAATAGCATCAAAAAGTACTACAAATTCTACACTTAATCTGAGGGATCCCTTAGTGTGAGGGAATATTAAGGGCAAATTTATGATACCAATGGGTTTCATGGTGGAGTTACAACTGCTAAATGTAGCTTTGGGAACAGGTAATAAATTTTTGCACCATTCAGGGTATATTTGTTGCAAAAATGTAGCACTGGCACAAGAACAAAAAGCTCCTATATCTAGTAGTGTCTTAACTGCTAAGTCTCTGAAAATAACCTTAGTGTAACTGGTTTTTCCCAGAGTGTAACACCTTCCTTCCTCAGGTTTGTTAGTTAATAGCTTAGCATCAGATATATGGCCAATATTCATGTTGTCTTCCCATTTCTGGGGTAAGTTAGATTCACCATGGATGGTATTAATACTGAAGTCATTGCCAATATCAGCATTAATTACCATCACTGCATGGCCACTAGATTCTGAGTCATCATCATCTTGACCATAATGTGTATTAGAGGGTTCTTGTTGTATGATATCAAAGGTACTTTCAGAATCTGAATCAGGGCTTGCCTGCACATTATTGATTTTTCTCCTAGGTTTGGTACATTCAGTACTTCTGTGGCCAGTTTCTCCACAATTTCATTACGTAGGAGTCTTTTCTTTTCTAATAGGTTTAGCTGGCTTAGATTCTAACTTTTTGGGAGGATCTGTTCTAGGAGTGTAATCCTTTTTATCAGAAGGATTGTGATTCTTATTGATCCCAGTCATTTCTACCACTTCTTCCATAAATCCTATAAAAGTGGATAAGTCAAAATCCATGTCATTGATTCTACATCTGACATTATGTTCTAGGCTGCCTTTAGTTTGATCAAGTATTAAATCATTTATTTGTTCCTGATCTAATTTAGGATAAATGCATTCAATCCTCTTCTTCTGGTTCAGGCACCATTGATGGGGATTATGTTTAACTGGGTCAAAATAGTCATTTTCAAAAGCTCTGCGCATTTTCTTTTCCTAGAGTCTAGTGCCAAATTGTTGTTTGATCAATTCTTTCCAAGCTGGCCAGGATTGTTGTCCCATGGTAGCTTGTTTACTAATAAACCAGTCAAAAGCTACTCCTTCAAATAATCTGGGCAATCTGTTAAGGATAGCCTCATCAGGAGCTCTTTAGACTGTTAATATATGATCAATAAATTTAATGAAGTTGATATGGTCATAATCTCCCTCTCCTGAGAATTTGGTCCATTCTTTAATTGGTGGCAAAAATTTATTCAGAAGGGAAGGGTCTATAAAGTTGTTAGTATTTTTACTGTATACTTGGTTACGTGAGGAATGAGCATGACTTCCTTGGCTCCCATTATGATGGTTATTAGGAGTAGGGGAATTAATAGGAGGGTAATTGTTATTAAGAGGCATGGGTGGACTGCTATTATATTTGGTATAGTTGGTTTGACTATTTGTCAGCTTGCTACTATATCAGAGACAACCTGACAAAGTAATACTAGTATATAAGAATTAATGAAAATACATGAAAAATAAAAACAACATTATTACCATATGTACAAACCCTGAAAATAGTACATATGCTAATAATTGATACCAAATAGACATGAAATAACTATAATGATAAGGAATAATCATCAGGTACCCATAGTACCACATAAATGTAAGAATAATAACTAGTAATCTTATTTTTACCCACAAACCTTAACAAAGTTCTGGACCCTTAAAAATAAGTTAGAACTAAAATAAATAACCACTTTTTACAGAAAGTGTGAATAACTTCTAAACCTTGAGGATAACTTAGAATATTATGTCATATTCTGAATCCTCATGTAAAATAATGTAGGGTCCCTCAATGGAAGTACCCCCAAATTCCTACTCCTTCACCTTGAACCAATTACTTGCAAGAATTGGCCACACCCACGTGTCACAGATGCACATTGCACATGTATGTACTTGATATATATGCATACTGTATGTGAAAGGACCAATTATGGACTTATAATTGAGGTGTTGTGTATAGTTTGAGAGTTAGGCCCAATGGAGGTTTAAACCTCCAACCCAGCGCGTGGATTATATAATCCAATTGGAAATTGGCCAAATGCGTGGAAATAGGCAATCACCTAGTTACCAGGTATGTACAAGCATAACCAGTGTACAGGTAGATTCTACATGACGGATTTGCAAGGTTTAAGTAATAAAAACCTTCAATACCTAAGATTAACACAGCCAGCGTGGCCTTTAAAGATTGGCCATAGCCATTTGTGGCCCATTTCCGTCATCTGTGGCCCATTTCAGATACAATCACACGTCAGTGTTGCTATGTACCTTGGTTACAATGACTAAATAGGTTATTAAGGTCATGGAAAGCACTTGTGACGCTGAAATAATGACCAGCAGTGCCATTGGGATGAGCCTTGTTAGTTCCAATCTCCCAAATTGGCCACATTGCGCTGGAATTTAGCAACTACAAGCACACAGGCAGGAAAGGTCCTCTACTATGAGTGAAATTAGTATATATAGAGCCCTCTTTCCACGCCAAATGTTGTTCACAATCATCATTTAGTATTACAGTCAATCAGTTACGCCGTGTCCTGTCCTATTTCAGTTACTCTGCTCTGTTTGCCTGTTTTATTCTTGGTGTCCCTTCTTCAACCAACCCTTCAAAGTGTCCAGCTCCTGCACAGAAACCTACCAATCTACCCAGCAGCTCTACTTCACACCCCTACGTGGCTTTTTGGCGTAAAAGAAGCAACAGTGAGTACTTCTTTTATCCTTCTGTCCCCATTCTGGTTCCTTAATTGGAAAGCACTTTGGTACCACCTTCTGTTACGCAGAAACCCATTGTTTGCTTAATCAGATACCACCCTGCTTAGCAGATCTCTGATTTAGAGGGCACCTACAAACACCCCTGCGCCAGCAGGCCCCTCTATAAAAAAGAATTATATCATTTTTATTTCTTTCTTTACTACTTTTCTACGTGAAAATACCCCACTCTACCCATCATTTGCACTCTTATCACCTTGTGTAGCTAATAGGTACTAGCCCTTGGCATCACAGAGGCTGAAAATATTATTGTTTTGTTGTTGATTATTATGAGGATAGTTGTTATTATTTCCTCCATTATTTTCAGGTATGGTTTCCATATAAGGGTTGTTATATTTGGGCGTGGAGTTATTAGCAGGAATAGCTCTGGTAAGAATTTCTTTAATTAAGTCTGCTAATTCAAATTTTTACGTCTAACAGATGCTTTAATAATAGAGTTCCGTTAACATTTTTGTTGTTTTGATCAGATATTAAGGCTACTTGAGCTTGTAATTCAATCATCATTCTCTTCAAGTCCATTGGTTCCAGTTCTAATTTAACATTTTGGGCGTGTAAAGTGTTAATGACACTTTTATTAATTCTGTTAATTATATGTTCAGTATTAGCATGAAACATGTCTTCTAATCTGTTAATTTTATCCAACAAATCATCATTAGAATACTTGGAATGTTCATCTTCAAGTTCTTCTAATTTTTTGGGAATATTAGGGATCTTTGGCTCAGAAGTTTTAGCGTGAAAATCAGATTCATTATGCGTAAAGACAGACTTAGGTGAGTTAAGAAATTTAGACAATTGATTTAAGATGAGAGAAGAGCTAGACATATAATTTTCTAAAGATTCAGGCGGAGGAGGAGCCTTATTTAAAAATTCTAAAACAGTTTTGTGGCATGTTTTAGCATTTTTTTCTAACAAAAGAATATTATTATGCGCAATTGTAAGAGAATTATCTAGGACAGAAAAACCTAATCTAAGCTGTTGTAAAAGCTGGTTATGGCGCTGCTGATGTTGGCTAATTTCTTCCACTTCTGAGGATTGTTGTAATGACGGTTGTTCATAGAAAGACTGCTCATATTCTTTCCCTTGTTCTTGTTGGCTGTGTGAGGAAACAATACTCTCTTTTCCTCCCAAGGGTTCCATCCCTTTGTGTAATCCTCCACTTCCTTTTTGGAGATAAACTTCTGCAGTTCTTTCTGAATCTTCTGGGCTAGTACCAAAAGATTCAGCATCATCTCCTGGGTGGCCTTGGATTTCTGGGCTTCCACAAATTTCTGATGGTTGGCCACGTGTATTTTGACCAATCTGGCTATTTTGTCCTCCTTGGAAATACCTATCACCTGGATTTACAGGTCCTCTTCCTCCGTCTGGGGTTTCTGGGTACTGGCCAAGGAGGTGGAAGGGGTTGGTTCCACGTCCACGTCCATGGCTTGAGGATTGGGGTGACTGGTGGCTTTCTTCTTGAATGCCAAGTTCTGGGGCAACTTCTCTGGCTCTAGGTTGCCTAGTGGCCGGGGGTAAGGGGCCGTGGAAATCAGGCTTGTGAGCCCTGGTAGACTTCCTGACAGGACTATTTTCACGGGACATATTAGTGAAAAGGGCCACAAAATATTAAGTAGGCGTAATTAATAAACTTACTGGTTGGTGGAGCCGTAAGTGGAGTAATAGAATTGGCCACAGAGGTAGCTGGGGCCGTGGTAGAAGAGTTGGAAGAGCTGGGAGTAGTAGTGGAATACACTAGGGGATGTTCAGGCGTAAGAATAAGTATTTTTAGTGATTTTAATAATTTTAGTAAAGATAAAAAACTAAACTGACTATTATAAAACTGCTGTTTATATTCCAAAGTTCTTTGAAGATCTGCACACCTCTTGTTCTCTTGATTTCTTCTGTTGATGGCGTTGAGTTTGATAAGAAGTTCAGTGTCCTTTTGAGCACGTTGGTGAGAGTGAAAAAGAGCTAGTTGAAAATGTTCTGTAGGCGTAAATTTTTCCCAATCAGAAGGTTGATAGTTAGCTATTTCCCCTTCTTTGCGCAATCTGAGGACTTTGAGATAATGTTTGCTTAATTCAAAGTGGGAAATTTGGTCAAAAGGAGGATGAATAAATTCAGGAGTGGAAATGAGAGTTTTAGTGTATTGGTTCACTAAAAGAATGCGTAAAAAATAAAGCAGAAGGATATTTTTAGTGGATTTATTTTATGAATGATTTTTAGTGGGTTTGGTAATTTTTTGCGTGAGTGAAAAGCAAAAGTATAAAGAATAAGTACCAGGAGTCAATTACCACAAGTGAATATTGGTAATTTCCCGGCCAGACCCCCAATTGTCAGCCTCTGTGATGCCAAGGGCTAGTACCTTTTAGCTACACAAGGTGATAAGGGTTCAAAATAAGGGTAAAGTGGGGTAATTTCACGTAGAAAAGTAGTAAAGAAGAGATAAAAAGAATATAATTTTTTTTATAGAGGGGCCTGCTGGCGCAGGGGTGTTTGTAGGTGCCCTCTAAATCAGAGATCTGCAAAGCAGGGTGGTATCTGATTAAGCAAAGAATGGGTTTCTGCGTAACAGAAGGTGGTACCAAAGTGCTTTTCCAGTTAAGGAACCAGAATGGGGACAGAAGGATGAAAGAAGTACTCACTATTGCTTGTTTCAAGCCAAAAAGCCACGTAGGGGGGTGAAGTAGAGCTGCTGGGTAGATTGGATGGTTTCTGTGCAGGAGCTGGACACGTAGGATGGTTGATTTAATGAGAACACCACGGATAAAACAGGCAAAACAGGGCAGAGTAACTGAAATAAGGACAGGACACGGCGTAACTGATTGACTGTAATAATAATTGATGATGGGGAACAACTTTTGGCATGGAAAGAGGGCTCTATACATACTAATTTCACTCATAGTGGAGGACCTTTCTGCCTGTGTACGTGTAGTAACTGGTTTTCAGCACAATGTGGCCAATTTGGGAGATTGGCACTAACAAGGCTCATCCCAATGACACTGCTGGTCATTAATTCAGCGTCACAAGTGGTTTCCATGACCTTAATAAATTATTTAGTCATTGTAACTAAGGTACATAGCAACACTGACGTGTGATTGTATCTGAAATGGGCCACAAATGACACAAATGGGCCACAAATGGCTTAAGCCAATCATTAAAGGCCACGCTGGCTATGTTACTCTTATGTATTCAAGGTTTTTATTAATAAAACCTTGTAAATAAACCACGTAGAATCTACTTTTAACCTAGTTACACTTGTACATATATGGTAACTAGGGGATTAGCTATTTCCACGCATTTGGCCAATTTCCAATTGGATTATATAATCCACGCGCGGGGTTGGAGGTTTAAACCCCAATTGGGCCTAACTCCCAAACTATACACAACACCTCAATTATAAGTCCATAATTGGTCATTTCACATATAGTATGCATATGTAACAAGGACATACAAGTGTAATGTCTGTGTGACATATGTTTGTGGCCAATTCTTACGGGTAATTGGTTCAATGTGAAGGAGTGTCAGCCTCTGTGATGCCAAGGGCTAGTACCTTTTAGCTACACAAGGTGATAAGAGTGCAAATGATGGGTAGAGTGGGATATTTTCACGTAGAAAAGTAGTAAAGAAAGAAATAAAAAGAATATAATTCTTTTTTATAGAGGGGCCTGCTGGCGCAGGGGTGTTTGTAGGTGCCCTCTAAATCAGAGATCTGCTAAGCAGGGTGGTATCTGATTAAGCAAACAGTGGTTTTCTGCGTAACAGAAGTGGTACCAAAGTGCTTTTCCAATTAAGGAACCAGAATGGGGACAGAAGGATAAAAGAAGTACTCACTATTGCTTCTTTTAAGCCAAAAAGCCACGTAGGGGGGTGAAGTATAGCTGCTGGGTAGATTGGATGGTTTCTGCGCAGGAGCTGGTCACGTAGGATGGTTGATTTAATAAGAACACCAAGGATAAAACAGGCAAACAGGGCAGAGTAATTGAAATAAGGACAGGACACGGCGTAACTGATTGACTGTAATAATAATTGATGATGATGAACAACATTTGGCGTGGAAAGAGGGCTCTATATATACTATTTTCACTCATAGTAGAGGACCTTTCTTGCCTGTGTGCGTGTAGTTGCTATATTTCAGCGCAATGTGGCCAATTTGGGAGATTGGCACTAACAAGGCTCATCCCAATGGCACTGCTGATCATTATTTCAGCGTCACAAGTGTTTATAATGACCTTAATAACCTATTTGGTCATTGTAACTAAGGTACATAGCAACACTGACGTGTATTTGTATCTGAAATGGGCCACAAATGACGCAAATGGGCCACAAATGGCTATGGCCAATCATCAAAGGCCACGCTGGCTATGTTGCTCTTATGTATTCAAGGTTTTTATTAATGAAACCTTGTAAATAAACCACGTAGAATCTACTAGTACCCTAGTTACACCTGTACACGTGTGGTAACTAGGGGATTAGCTGTTTCCACGCATTTGGCCAATTTCCAATTAGATTATATAATCCACGCGCGGGGTTGGAGGATTAAACCCCAATTGGGCCTAACTCCTAAACTATACACAACACCTCAATTATAAGTCCATAATTGGACATTTCACATATGGTATGTATATATAACAAGTACATACGTGTGTAATGTCATCTGTGACACATAAGTGTGGCCAATTCTTACGGGTAATTGGTTCAAGGTGAAGGAGTAGGAATTCAGGGGTACTTCCAGTGAGGGACCCTACATTAATTTGCATGAGGATTCAGAATATGACATAATATTCTAAGTTATCCTCAAGGTTTAGAAGTTATTTAGTATTTTTGTAAAAAGTAGTTATTATTTTAATTTATTACTTATTTTTATGGTGCCAGGACTTTGCTAAGCTTATTGGATAAAAATAAGTAAACTGAGTTTTTTGTACATTATTAGTCATATAAATGGGTCTTAATATTGTGGTAATAATGTCTCTTTTTATGTTACTTTTGTCAGGTTGGCTCTGACATAGTAGCAAGCTGACAAGGAGTAGGAATTTAGGGGTACTTCCAGTGAGGGACCCTACATTAATTTGCATGAGGATATAATATTCTAAATTATCCTCAAGGTTTAGAAGTTATTTAGTATTTTTGTAAAAAGTAGTTGTTATTTTAATTTATTACTTTTTTTTATGGTGCCAGGACTTTGCTAAGCTCATTGGATAAAAATAAGTAAACTGACTTTTTTTTTTTACATTATTGGTCATATAAATGGGTCTTAATATTGTAGTAATAATGTCTCTATTTTATGTTACCTTTGTCAGGTTGGCTCTGTCATAGTAGCAAGCTGACACTTTCTCTTCTTGATCAAAGCTGCCAACGCCTTCTCCACCGCTTTATCTTCCGCTTTTTTCTTCCTTGCTTTATCTGCCAGTTCTTTCTTCTGCCGCTTTTTCTCCGCAGCCATGACTGTAACCAAAAGCTATACATCCTCGGCCGCAAATTGTATTTCTTCTCGTATCTGCTTCTCCTCAGCAATTATGAATGCTTCATGGGCTGATTGCTCATCCAATACAGTTTGAAAGTAATTGCCAAGATACCAGTTTGTAATTCCATTACTCAACGATAGAACATTCCCCGGGAAGAATTCACCGCCAATGACCTTCTCAAGATGCCTGATATCATGCGTGCCATTCCCACTTATCTCGTCAAGAGATTCTACCAATTCTTGGGCATTGTTGATGCCAAATAAGTCAGAGGCAGGGAATTCTGGCGACGATTCAAAAATTGACATGTAAAATCCATAGAAGCACTGAACTAGGAAGTTGTCCAGATTCAAAGAGGCGGAACCATGCAAGTGGCATGTAGATTTTTGCTTTTGAGATTTCTTCTTGCGGACAATAGTTACAATGGAGTCGTCTTTTCGTACCGTGAGTGGTGCGGATAACATCTGATCAAAGTTTTCATTTGACATCTGCTGCACGATATTTAAGATATTATTGGCGGCCTCAGTTTTGCAGTTTGAACATTTACACGTTGGGAACCCAAAAGCGACTTCTCTTGCCCGTTCCATTTGAAAGTGGGGGTCAGCCTCTGACAGGGGGATATGGCCAATCCTAAGATAACCAAGGAATCCGTCAGACTTGTATGGCCTCATATTCAATACAAACCACCTAACTGGTTATCCACTGTGAGAGCAATTCTCAAGCAAACTGGAGTCACCGCCAAAGCGTCCATCCAATCATCTTCATCTTGGGGGCCTTCCTCAAAGTCCTCAATTTTATTCTTCCCGAGAGGCCTCTTGGGCTCCATGAGCAAGAGGCCCAAGCCATTATTTCCATCACGTCCGCATCACCCAACCATCTCCACAATGGCAGATGGATCCCCGCGTCCCATGTGCAGCACACACCAAACTCGCTTGAGGTTTTGACCCAGCCCCAAGGCCATGGTTGCTGACATGATGTGTCAGCCTCTGTGATGCCAAGGGCTAATACCTTTTAGCTACACAAGGTGATAAGAGTGCAAAATAAGGGTAAAGTGGGGTAATTTCACGTAGAAAAGTAGTAAAGAAGAGATAAAAAGAATATAATTCTTTTTATAGAGGGGCCTGCTGGCGCAGGGGTGTTTGTAGGTGCCCTCTAAATCAGAGATCTGAAAAGCAGGGTGGTATCTGATTAAGCAAACAATGGGTTTCTGTGTAACAGAAGGTGGTACCAAAGTGCTTTTCCAATTAAGGAACCAGAATGGGGACAGAAGGATGAAAGAAGTACTGACTATTGCTTCTTTCAAGCCAAAAAGCCACGTAGGGATGTGAAGTAGAGCTGCTGGGTAGATGGGTAGGTTTCTGCGCAGGAGCTGGACACGTAGGATGGTTGATTTAATGAGAACACCACGGATAAAACAGGCAAAACAGGGCAGAGTAACTGAAATAAGGACAGGACACGGCGTAACTGATTGACTGTAATAATAATTGATGATGATGAACAACTTTTGGCATGGAAAGAGGGCTCTATATATACTAATTTCACTCATAGTGGAGGACCTTTCTGCCTGTGTGCGTGTAGTAACTGGTTTTCAGCACAATGTGGCCAATTTGGGAGATTGGCACTAACAAGGCTCATCCCAATGACACTGCTGGTCATTAATTCAGCGTCACAAGTGGTTTCCATGACCTTAATAAATTATTTAGTCATTGTAACTAAGGTACATAGCAACACTGACGTGTGATTGTATCTGAAATGGGCCACAAATGACACAAATGGGCCACAAATGGCTAAAGCCAATCATTAAAGGCCACACTGGCTATGTTACTCTTATGTATTCAAGGTTTTTATTAATAAAACCTTGTAAATAAACCACGTAGAATCTACTTTTACCCTAGTTACACTTGTACATATGTGGTAACTAGGGGATTAGCTATTTCCACGCATTTGGCCAATTTCCAATTGGATTATATAATCCACGCGCGGGGTTGGAGGTTTAAACCCCAATTGGGCCTAACTCCCAAACTATACACAACACCTCAATTATAAGTCCATAATTGGTCATTTCACATGTAGTATGCATATATAACAAGTACATACGTGTGTAATGTCCGTGTGACATATGTTTGTGGCCAATTGTTACGGGTAATTGGTTCAAGGTGAAGGAGTAGGAATTTAGGGGTACTTCCAGTGAGGGACCCTACATTAATTTGCATGAGGATTCAGAATATAACATAATATTATAAGTTATCCTCAAGGTTTAGAAGTTATTTAGAATTTTTGTAAAAAGTAGTTATTATTTTAATTTATTACTTATTTTTATGGTGCCAGGACTTTGCCAAGCTTATTGGATAAAAATACGTAAACTGAGTTTTTTGTACATTATTAGTCATAAATGGGTCTTAATATCATAGTAATAATGTCTCTATTCATGTTACCTTTGTCAGGTTGGCTTTGTCATAGTAGCAAGCTGACATGATGGGGAATTCATTTTTTGTATAATCCTCCATGTTAGCTACCTGATCCTCCTCACCAGTACAAGAGTGATAGCGGCAAATGAACATGTCATGGGCATCGTACTTGTGCCTTCTATGGCGTGCTTCATTCACCACTTTCATGACTTGCATGGTCACATTTTGTGTGCCGGAGTAGATAATTGTTGGGACAGACTTTTTGGCGTTCACTTTTGAGGAAGGAGCGTAAAGTCTCAACAGGTCGTCACAAGATTTGAGGATAGCTACCATCGAGATTCAGATTAGGCGGATTTCAGGACGCGTGAGTTTGCCATTCACAATAGTCAGATCTTTGGGTCGCAACCACCAGTTGTTCCAAATTGCTTCAACGGCTGTGGGTCAACAGGTTGCGGATAACAGGAGCAGGGGAGCGCTATTTGTTGTTATCAATTGTGTGGCCATACACCTGTAAGATGGTCGGAAAAGCGCTTGGTCTTGAATGCAATCAAAGGATTCATTTTTTTTGCTTTTCTTGAGTGCAACCAGGCCCCATAAGTAGATCATGTGAGCCTCATCCACGACTATTAATGTTGATAAATTCTGAAAATCTGCACTGGAATACATGCTGGTAAACAATGAGCTGTTTAGCAAGACCTCTGGACTCTGCAAGAAGGTAAAGCGGCCAATAAAGAATTAATTCAAAATCAAGAACATAGATAAATATTGCCAAATGCATACCAGGTAGATAAAGCTGTAGTACCCTTTCTTGATCTTCTGGAAGGTTTCAAAGTTCAAAGTCATTTTGTTCAAATTGACTGCCTTGATGTTGACCAACGCCTTCTCTCTGACTTGGTCATCACCTAGTGAATCCAAAGGATTCAAAACCAGAATTACAAACTTTTTTTCTTCAAGATTCCAGAAAATTTCTGATATTTGTGTTTTCCCATAGCCGGTCCCCGCGCAAACAAAGCAGTTCTGGCCACGTGCCAGAATCAAAACTGCTTCTACTTGAAGGCTTTTTGGTTGATTGTGATAGAAGGCGATGGAGGTATTGTTTATGTGCTGATTGAGTTGGTCATTGGCCATTTCCAGCACCTCATTAGGAAACACCATAGAACTGTGTGTGATCGACTTGCGCTGTGGGCCGTGGTTTGCCATTTTGTAAGTGTGTTATGTTGAATATAACACACACAGACAGGAGGGAACAATTTCTTTATCATCCGAAGGATTGGATTTTGAATCTTTGTATCATCTTTTTTTTTGCCCTGTATCTTATACCAGAAATGCCACATATCAAATAATGCATATACAGAAACAAAGAGTGATCCAAAGAAAGCACTAAAAGCATCATAACAATAAAATTAAAAGGAGATACGGGTGATTTGTGAAAAGATTCAGATGCGCAAGATTGATGCGCACATTTTCATCACCAGGAGTAATCAGTTAGTGAGTAAAATGAAGGAGCTGTGTGCGCAGAATTAGAAAACAGTCAAAAAACATTTTAGGCTAGAGCCGAAAAATTGACATAAGGTCTAAGTCCCTCCTTCAAAGGGTCCCTGCGGGACAAGTCCCCCCTCCAACATAACGGAGGGACTTAGTTAAGTTAGTGAACAAAGGGGCTTTGATTGGCCGGATTGAATGCTTGGTTTTCAACTTCTCAAGCTCCGCGCTGAGACGTCCTTGGGCTTGGGTAGCCCAAACCCACTGGCCGAATTGTATCCATCCCACCGCACCGGGAGGTCGTAGTGTACCCTGACGGCATTGGGAGGGGCTCCAATTCTGGGCCCCTCTCTATGTGCTCAAGCATGTGGAGTAGCCCGGCGTCCCTCTCTCTGAGGTTGCCCAGGCTAACCCTGTTTGGGTGTTGGGCCCTAGCCCTCTCCCTCTCACTGTCTCCTCTCTAGGGCCAATGGATTTGGGGATGGCCAAGGGTCTGGAGCACAAAGTCCTCCTCCTCAAACTGGAGAAGGGGAGGCGCCCCCCCTGATCTCAGGGTTCCTGTTGAGCCTGAGCCTAGTGCCGACCCTATTCTCAAAGGGGGCCCGGTTTAAACCATCTATTACAATTCATTGCGGGTTAAATGGAAGATGGGATCAGCAGGACGCGAAAGGAATCAGCCACGTCCTTGTCTGCCAGGTGTTTGACATAGAGCTGGTAACATTCCGATGTCCACCGTCCAAGGGATTTAATCTTGTCTGTGCTCACTCCGCTGGTGTTCCAGAGCGTGGCTCCGCCAACGCGGAAGGAGTGGGCAGATAGTTGCGGTCGGCCTAAGTCCGTCCACGCTTTCCGCAATATCTCATTTGTTCGGCGCTTGGTAAGGTGTGTCCTGTGTGTGCCCTTCCCGTAGCCAAATAATGAATCTGTTGGTGAGGAGGCCTTTCATAACCGTCGATCAATTGCCCATACGGGGCAGAGGGGGCCTTTCATGGGGCGTAGTTTGAGCAGCTGTGTCTTGCCGGGCGTTGCTGTTTTGGCTTCATGTAAGGTCAGAGTAGTAGCAATTTTGTATCGTTTGACGTCTGCTACCGTCATCCGGGATTTAAAAGGTATGGGGCCTTTCTTTGTTAGGTACGTCACTTTGGCGAGTCTTGCCATGCCCCAGAAGGCAATGTTGCAATATTGCGCACTACTTCAGATTCTGGGCCTTGTCCGGAGAGGAACCAATACAGATTCAGTAGATCACGTATTAGGACCAGGGCTTTACCAAGTTTGGGTGGTAGCCAAGCGTCTTGTTGTCCAGACGCCTTGAGCATAAGTTTCATTCGGGTTTCAGTGGAGACTGGGTAGGTAGGGTTGTGGAACGTGTGCCACGCCTTGAATCCATGTAGGTACTTGTGAGCCTGGGTCTCTACGGTGACAGCAGGACACAAGGTGGGGGGAAACTCAATATAATTGCAGGGGAAAGAATGACAATGTTAACAACTAAAGAGGACTTTGATGAAGGAATGAATAAGCTTTAAGAAGCTGATGACGATGATGATGATAATAATCAAGGTTTTAAACCTTGCTTCTCTGACCTAAAAAGGGAGGAATAAAAGGCTCAATCCTATAAAGGAGAGGCAGTAGAGGAGTGAACTCTGACGCCTCCTTTCTTAAGAAACAGAAAGGGTGAGCTGCTCTTCAGCAGTCCTATTTTTTAGGCTAAAGGAAACTAGCCAAGGTTATTTAAAGGAAAACCTATGTGGGTTTAATAGCTCAAAAGCCCACAGAAAAGCAAGAATGGTATGATAATAACTTCTGATAAGAAGTGCCTCTGATGAATGATGATGATGAGAGGAAGAGTAATGATCAACTGATCAGAAGGCTACTTTGAATAGTAGTAGTGAGGATTATTAAAGAATAGTCAACTGTAAGAGTGACCTCAATGACCACAGAGTAGTGAGGATTGAGAGGACTGATGATGAGTTGAGTAGTAGTTAAAATCCTAAGGACTGCTCTAGTGAGGTAGATGTTCTGGTTGGATGATCTTGTTTTTTCTTTTTTGCAACCATGTGGAAGATGAACTCAGAAGATCAAATTGAATATATGCAATGTGCAAAACCATGTGCAAAACCTTGAAGATTAAATGGGATATATTCACAAAGAAAATAACTTAGAAGTGATTTTAATCTTAAATCATTTTTCCTCATTTCTGCGGAATAACACAACACAACTATGGCACATGTAATATATGAAATTGAAGCTTGAATTACGGAGAATCTGAGTAAGGCACTGTTGAAGCCTTTTGGGCAACAGTGTTGTCTCTAAGGCTGACAGTACTTAGTCAGCGAGGTAGCAAGGATTTACTTAGTCAGCGAGGTAGCGAGGATTTTAGTCAACCTGTCGTCGTCCTCGCTTCTACCTGTCCATGCAACAAATTGGTAGATATTGTTTGGGTTCAGGGGAAGCTCGTACTGGTATTTGCCAATGCTCAACTTGAATTTGTGTAACTTCTTCACCGCCGCGTTATAGCTAACTAGGTTCAATTCTTGCCATTCGGATATTACTTGCTTGTTGGCCTGGGTAATTGTCCAACGTTCTGATCTGTTGAGGAGGAATTCAGCAACTTTGCGGTAGTTCATTTGGGTAGCCTCACTTTTGGTGGGCAGTGGTAGGCGCTTTTACGGCGCGGCTCGTAGCACGGCAGGGGGGTTCTTTCTCTCTCTCTCCCCTGGGGTTCTTCCCCCGGGTTGTTCTAAGTCTTATGATAAGGTAGGGTAATTCATTTCCATCAAGGAGCATTGCCGGTACAAAGGTTAGGCTAGTTGCTGGTGCAAGAAGGGGGCAAGGTCTGGAGGTAGCACTATGGCTAGGTTGTTCCTCCAGTGATGTAGTCCTCTCTTTCCTCGCAAAAGGCCGCCTGCCTTATTCTCTCCTGAGGCTATCCAGATTGGATGGAGGTCAATCTGTTCCGCAAGGAAGAGTCTCTGGATAATTTTCCACTCCTCATTGACCCAATGGTCTCTAAATTTCTGTTGGTAGAGGGCTCCGTTGTGGAACTACTCTGGGGAAGAATAGAGCTTGAGAGGGATGAGTGCTTGAAGGGCTTCCTCTCTTTGGTAGCTGGGAGAGTTATGTTGACAAGAATAAGAGTATGGACTCTTAACGAATAGTGTGGCTGATGAGGATTTGTGAGGTAATTTAGCAAGGGTTTATAATTTATATGTCCAATCAGGATGTGTTCAAGCTGATGGAATGGCTTAATAATTCTCCAGAATGTATTCAAACTGGGGCAGGTAATAGGTATTTATATTATATATTTCTCTACACTGTATTCAGAGATAGAGCTTACTATGGTACCAGATGTATTCAACTGATTACTATAGGATCAGGGGATGTGGACTTACAAGCTGATGATGTAGGCAGGGGGCTTGATAGCGGCACGCCCGAAGGGCGTGCGCACGCCCCCCCGAACGCCTAAAAAAAAAGGCGTGCGGGGGCTGCACGCCTTTTTTTTTAGGCGTGCAAACCCCCGCACGCCCTCCTCCGCATGCCGCACGCCGTCCGCACGCCTACAAATGGCGTGAGGACAACCGGCTCGGCGTGTGGCCCCGCCGGACAGGCGTGCTGGCCATGCACGCCTGTCCGGCCAGGCTCACGTAAGCCTCTCAAATCGAGAGGCTTACGTGAGCCCCTTGGTGCCCTTATAAGGGTACCCAGGGTACCCGGTACCCTTATAAGGGTACCACTCGGTACCCTTATAAGGGTACCGTTTGGTACCCTTATAAGGGTACCACTCGGTACCCTTATAAGGGTACCGTTTGGTACCCTTATAAGGGTACCACTCGGTACCCTTATAAGGGTACCGTTTGGTACCCTTATAAGGGTACCACTCGGTACCCTTATAAGGGTACCGTTTGGTACCCTTATAAGGGTACCCGGTACCCTTATAAGGGTACCGGGTACCCTTATAAGGGTACCGGGTACCCTTATAAGGGTACCGGGTACCCTTATAAGGGTACCCTGGGTACCCTTATAAGGGTACCCGGTACTCCTATAAGGGTACCACTCGGTACCCTTATAAGGGTACCAAGTGGTACCCTTATAAGGGTACCGCGGTACCCTTATAAGGGTACCAAGTGGTACCCTTATAAGGGTACCGCGGTACCCTTATAAGGGTACCAAGTGGTACCCTTATAAGGGTACCGCGGTACCCTTATAAGGGTACCGAGTGGTACCCTTATAAGGGCCTTATAAGGGTACCGCGGTACCCTTATAAGGGTACCAAACGGTACCCTTAATAAGGGTACCACTCGGTACCCTTATAAGGGTACCCAGGGTACCCTTATAAGGGTACCCGGTACCCTTATAAGGGTACCAAGTGGTACCCTTATAAGGGTACCCGGTACCCTTATAAGGGTACCGAGTAGTACCCTTATAAGGGTACCCTGGGTACCCTTATAAGGGTACCGCGGCTCACGTAAGCCTCTCAAATCAAGAGGCTTACGTGAGCCGACAGGCGTGCAAAGCCTGCACGCCTGTCCAAAGGGCGTGCAGGCTTTGCACGCCCTTCAGACAGGCGTGCAGGCTCTGCACGCCTGTCTGGCACGCCTGCACGCCGTATGCACTCCTATTGTAGGCATGCACATGGCGTGCAGCGTGCGGGGAAAGGCGTGCAGCCCCTGCACGCCTTTCCAAAGCGGCGTGCAGCGGCTGCACGCCATTTTTTCTGGGCGTGCGGATAGGCGTGCGCACGCCCGAAGGGCGTGCCGCTATCAAGCCCCTGTAGGCAGTCTGATGATAAGAGGAATGAGAGGGGAGGAAACAGGCTCTTTATATATCTTTTGGGAGGAAAATAGAGGGGTGGTCAAAATGTGGTTGGAAGTATGAGAGAGAGGGAAGATAAACCAACTAGAAGAGGTTAAAATGGCTGAGTTGTGGTTGGTGGAAGGAAATGGAACAATGGAATTGTCAGCCTCTGTGATGCCAAGGGCTAGTACCTTTTAGCTACACAAGGTGATAAGAGTGCAAAATAAGGGTAGAGTGGGGTATTTTCACGTAGAAAAGTAGTGAAGAAAGAAATAAAAAGAATATAATTCTTTTTTATAGAGGGGCCTGCTGGCGCAGGGGTGTTTGTAGGTGCCCTCTAAATCAGAGATCTGCTAAGCAGGGTGGTATCTGATTAAGCAAACAATGGGTTTCTGCGTAACAGAAGGTGGTACCAAAGTGCTTTTCCAATTAAGGAACCAGAATGGGGACAGAAGGATAAAAGAAGTACTCACTATTGCTTCTTTTAAGCCAAAAAGCCACGTAGGGGGGTGAAGTAGAGCTGCTGGTTAGACTGGTTGGTTTCTGAGCAGGAGCTGGACACGTAGGATGGTTGATTTAATAAGAACACCAAGGATAAAACAGGCAAAACAGAGCAGAGTAACTGAAATAAGGACAGGACACGGCGTAACTGTTTGACTGTAATATAAACTGATGATGATGAACAACATTTGGCGTGGAAAGAGGGCTCTATATATACTAATTTCACTCATAGTAGAGGACCTTTCTTGCCTGTGTGCGTGTAGTTGCTATATTTCAGCGCAATGTGGCCAATTTGGGAGATTGGCACTAACAAGGCTCATCCCAATGGCACTGCTGATCATTATTTCAGCGTCACAAGTGTTTATAATGACCTTAATAACCTATTTGGTCATTGTAACTAAGGTACATAGCAACACTGACGTGTATTTGTATCTGAAATGGGCCACAAATGACGCAAATGGGCCACAAATGGCTATGGCCAATCATCAAAGGCCACGCTGGCTATGTTGCTCTTATGTATTCAAGGTTTTTATTAATGAAACCTTGTAAATAAACCACGTAGAATCTACTAGTACCCTAGTTACACTTGTACACGTGTGGTAACTAGGGGATTAGCTATTTCCACGCATTTGGCCAATTTCCAATTAGATTATATAATCCACGCGCGGGGTTGGAGGATTAAACCCCAATTGGGCCTAACTCCCAAACTATACACAACACCTCAATTATAAGTCCATAATTGGTCATTTCACATATAGTATGCATATATAACAAGTACATACGTGTGTAATGTCCGTGTGACATATGTTTGTGGCCAATTCTTACGGGTAATTGGTTCAAGGTGAAGGAGTAGGAATTTAGGGGTACTTCCAGTGAGGGACCCTACATTAATTTGCATGAGGATTCAGAATATGACATAATATTCTAAGTTATCCTCAAGGTTTAGAAGTTATTTAGTATTTTTGTAAAAAGTAGTTATTATTTTAATTTATTACTTATTTTTATGGTGCCAGGACTTTGCTAAGCTTATTGGATAAAAATAAGTAAACTGAGTTTTTTGTACATTATTAGTCATATAAATGGGTCTTAATATTGTGGTAATAATGTCTCTTTTTATGTTACTTTTGTCAGGTTGGCTCTGACATAGTAGCAAGCTGACAGGAATAAGTAGAAAAATGAGCAATAACTGGCCGAGTTGTGGTTGGTGGAATACAATGACATCATAGGGCTAATATAATAGTGGAATATACTAGAGGCAAGGGGCTGAACTATGATTGATGGAATATAATGGAACATGTGGAAAATTATAGAGGAAAAGAGGGCTTAATTAAAGAGAAAATGTTTAAGGGGGGGCTTGCAGGACTTGAGGCTAACTTGTGGTTGAGTTGTTGTGTGTGACAGGTGTGTGATTGTGTTGTGTTTGTTGGATCCTGGTTTGGGGCCTGAGTACTTGATGTATTCCTGTAACCCCCTTGAGTCTTGGCCACCTGTACCTTTTTCCACATAATTAGCCCTCAAAACTTTTATTTAATCAGGGTTGGCTTACCACATCCACCCCCAAATTGGATGATGTCCCCATCATCAAACTAGAGGTGAAGCCAACCCTGTAACTGTGTGAATGATTTGATTTGTGTTGTAAGAGGAAAATAGCAATTCTTTCGGAAACAAAAAGGTTTAAGAGCTAGTGAAGGAATGTGAGTTTTATGGTTTTTGAGAGGGGTTTTTTTTTCTTCCATGCTGAGGGACCTGTGGTCATCCTGAGAGAGAGGTGTAAGATTGTGTCTGAGAGAAGTATTCCTGGGGTCTGATTTGATGGAATGCTGGCAGAGAACCCCCCCCCCCCCAAATTTCATGTTTGTGAATGGTTTTAACTGTCTGGTGACTTTTGATTTTCTTGAGCAGGGCCTTAAAGTATATAAATTCTGCTTCAGAGAATGGGGTGTTTTGCTGAGGGAGATATTAGCTAAAAAAAACTAATTAATAAATCATGTTTCAGGATACTATCAAGTGGTCAAAAACAAGAATCCTCATGTGTTTCTTTTCTGGGAGTCTCCACCCCCAAATTTCTATGTTTCTACCCAGATCTGTTTTTTCTGTGCGTGTGTATAACTCTTCCTTGCGCGCATTGATGTATGTGGTTTCATACCGCTGGGGTGGTAGAACTCATTATCAGCGCTGATTTTGATGCGGTGCGTCCGATAGGGGTGTGCGACCTCCAGACCGGTACTATTTGAGTACATACACGCTTAATGGGGCCTTTTCCCCATGTTGGCGTTCCAAGAGCTATTTTTGATGGTGTAGAACATATCTGTTCTTCCCCAACGAGCGAGTGCGTGGTTGATTGTTTGCGCATACTTTCAAGCGCGAACTGGTTCAGACTGATTTCTTGTTTCTTGACTGTGCTTTGCTGACCGATGCTTCTCAAGGAGTGCAAGCAGGAGTCCCTTCCCCTTTGATATTACTTGGGGCAGTGTTGCTTGATTACGGACTTGAGATTGCATAAAGAGCCTGTCTCCGGAGTCTCAAAACGTTTCAAGCATGCCCTTCCCTCTTTTCCATCCTTACAACCGCCAATCCATGTCCAACGGCGCAGTAGAATACAGAGGCCGCTTCTTTTATTTGAGTGCGCCACCTCGTGTGCCTTCACCGCCCGTTGCTAGCAATGAAGCTCTTTTCATTAATTTCATTGGGTCGGGCGCCCCCGACCAGCCCATTGAAATATTCGATGGTAGTAGCGATGAAGTGGCACCCACCGACCTTATTGAGTCTTTGTATTTCTTCCATTAACAGCAATTCTCGCATCCCCACCCCCGGAATTCCGTCTCCATTTATCCATCAAGCCGCCCCGCCTGGGCTTATTCCTACCCAACCTCCCTCCATTGTTGAGCCCGATATTCCGGTCCCTGTGCTACACGAACCAGGAGCGCCTCCGGCTTACGCTGCTGCCCCTGCGCCTCGTCCTTTCCCGGCGCCAGTCTTTCCGACTCCAAGTCAATTACCCGCCATTCCGCCTGTATCCGACCTCGCGCTCCAGTCCTACATCCGATATGCGACTGGCCAGCCTCAAGTAGAAGATAGCCACCTGCGCGCCTATAAATCCCCTTTGCCAATCCTGGTTTCGGACATTCCTGAGCGCCGTGAGCCTCCAGGTTAGTGTTTTAAAAAGATTATTAATATTATTTTTATTATGTGCCAGGTGCCTAGAACTGATTTGGATTTTTCTATTCCTTTCCTGATTGATAGTTGACAATGGCAACAGCCAAGACTCTGGCATGGTTATTTTTGAATCTACTGTAGTTGAAGCCAGACTTTATGTAAAGAAGGCTTTAATAGATTACTTTAATACCTTAAGCTCTTTTCCTCTTTCTTCTACTGGGGCTTGTAAGGAGTACAGAGCCTTGGCTGGAAAGCAAGTGTATGCTCAGATTATGAATATATTTGATGGGTGTTTGGCCACTGCTGAAGAAGTGGAATTCACCAGAGTGTGAGTCCCCATCCTTTTTTTTTTTTTTTTTTTTTGGTATTTTATGGGAGTTATTGGTTGATTTACTGATTTTTAATGCTGATTTTTCTCTTTTTATGTTTTTTTTTGCCTTAGTAGTTTTTCTGAATAAGCTGAATGGTTCTATAAAATCCAAAAATAAGTCTCTCTTAAAGAGCAATCATGTATGAATTTTTCTGTCTAAAATCCCCACTCAAATCTTGAAATAAATCCCCACTCAGTCTGATCTTGAGAAATATGGTTTAACCTGAGAAGCAGCAAACCTCCTCTTGAGTGAGGTTCCATCCAGTTCTTGAAGCACATAAGACCCTCCTTTTTCTTGTTCCTGAATCCTATAAGGGCCATTCCAACGGTTCTCAAACAGCTTCCCCCATTGAGAGTCCAAACTTTTATCATAGGCCAAGACCAAACTTCCTGGGTCCAATGGTTTTCTGACTGTTTTCTTGCTATTTTGAGCCTCCAAGGATTTTTCACGAGATCCCTTCATCTTTCTGTAAGCAGCTTGCATGATTTCTTCCCTTTTTTCTATCTGTTCTGTCCTGGCCACCAAAAGTTCTTCTGTTGATTGTATTTTTGTCCAGTCTGTTCCCAGGTATGTTTCTAGTTCCAAATCCACTGGAAGAATAGCTGATTGGCCAAAAAACAATTCATAAGGGCTTTAACCTGTAGTTCTTTTTGTTGAAATTCTGTCTGCAAACAAGACTAGAGGTAAGTAATGCCTCCATTTCTTTCCATCTGTTTCACATAATTTTACCAGGGCATCTTTCAAAGGCTGATCATGTCCTCTTTCAATCATTCCATTTGCTTCTGGATAATAAGGTGTTGACACTTTCACTTTGGTTCCAGCTCTGGTTAGTGCTTGTTGTAGTTCTTGTCCAAACTCTGGGCCTCCATCCACCACCACGTTCAGGGGTAATCCATATTTATATATCCAGTTTTCCAGGAACCAGTCCGCCACTTTTGCTGCCTTAATCTTTTCCATCCCAACCGCCTCCACCCATCCAGAAAGGTCATCCCGTGCCACCACAAGGTATTTCCACTTCCCTGCCTTGATGTGTATTGTATCCATTCTGACTCTTCCAAAGATTGTTGGGGCTCCTGTTGCTCTTTTGGTTTCTGCTGTTTTTGCTGAACTTCTTTGTTGACAGGGGAGGCAAGATTGGACCCACTTTTTCACAAACCTCCTCATATTTGGCCACCAGAATCTAAGCTTTACTCTCTGTAAGTCTCATACATTCCTCTGTGGCCCATTTCTTCATGAAGTGCTTTCAGGATAGATTGTTGCAGTTGTGGAGAAGTGATTACTACTTGCGGAAAGGGTTTACATCTTCTTTTTAATTTTCCTTCTGACATGAAGAAAGTGGCTGATTTATGCTTGATATCTTTCCACATTCTGTCAGAGCATCCTTTAGGTCTGTTGAGTGTTTCCAAGTAGTACTGAAGGCCTTCCCAAAGGTTTTGGCAATTCTCCTCCACCCCCAAATTTGCAGTGTTGGTCTTTTTAACTCCAAATCCTGGGTGTGGCTGAATCCATCTTTCATCTTCATTCAAGTCTTCAGCTTCTTTTTCCTCAGGGTCTGGGGGTCTTCTGGATAATCCATCTGGCATAGTGAAAGTTTTTCCAGGCACGTGAATTAGTTCAAAGGAGAACAGTTGTATAAATGCTACCCATCTAGTCATTGGAGCATTTGGTAGGCTGGATGAATTGATCATTTCTATCAAACTCTTGGCATCTACTAATAACTTGAAGTGCTGGTCCCAGAGGTATATTTGAAGTTTTTTGAGAATTCTGGCTACCCCACAGAGTTCCAGCTTGGATTGGGAATATTTGGATTCTGTTGGGGAAAAGACTATGGATTCATACAAAACTGGCCTGTCCTTTCCTTTATCCTCTTGAGTTAGTACTGCCCCTGCTGCTATATAGCTTGAATCCACAGCTAACTTGATTTCTCCTGCTCCTTCATTGTAGTCCAACTTCTTGAGGGTTATATCATATCCAACAATCTTCTTCAGCTTCTCAAATGCTTCTTGACACTTCTGGCTCCATTCCCAGTCTGCATCTTTGTAAGTTAATTTTCTAAGAGGTAAGGCCAGTTCTGATAATCCTGCAATGAACATTCTAACATAGACACATACTCCTAGGAATTCTCTGACATGTGTTGGGTTCTCTGGTTCTGGCCAGCTTTCAACTTTGTTGAGTTGTTTTTTGGCAATTTTCCTCCCTTCTTTGCAGACTACATGTCCTACCAGGTCTAAGGCTGGAACACAGCAGGCAAACTTCTTTCCGGATATGGTGAGCCCTGCTTCTTCAATTCTAAATAGTATTTTTTCCAGGGTGATAGCATATTCCCAGATAAATCTTCTGATTCCTGGGTTTTCTTTCAGGGTTTCTTGATTTTAGTCAGATTCTGGGCCTTTAATTCCTCCATCATCTATAAAGATTCCTACATTATTGGGTATTTCTTCTTGAAGGATCCACATCATCTGGGCTTGGTAAACAGCAACTGAATTAGTGGCCCCTTGAGGTAGTCTTGTGAGTTGGAATCTTTCCAAGGGTGTTTCAAAAGTTGTCAGAGGTCTTGACTCCTGGGCTAATTCCCTTTCATCATATCCTCCCATTATTCCACCAAGTCCATAGCAGGCCCTTCCGGTGAATGATTCAATGAGTTCTTCAGGATTGGGTGGTAGCCCTGAGTCCTTAATGGTTACCTTGTTTAGTTTTTGTAAGTCATGCACCACTCCTAGTTTTCCATCTTGCTTTTTAACACAAAACACAGGGCTGGAGTAGGATGAAAAGGATTGCTCATATAAGCCAGTTTTGATTCTTTCTCTTACTAGTTCTATGAAATCTGACTTAATGGCTGCGGGGATTGGTATTGGTTTCTGTTGCCAAGTTTCATGCTTGATGACTGGTATAATGTAAGGTTTCCCGTAAGTGTGTTTCAGAAGTCCTCTTTCCTCTGCACTAAAGGCCAAACTTCCTTGTCTTAGCTTGATAACATGTTTGAGTAACTTGAGTTCTTCTTTTGATAACCATCCAGGTGGGCCAAAATTTACTACCTTGAGCCTTTCTTCAGTCACTTTCAGAGTGGGGATAAATTCAGGTGGAAAGGGAGTTAAAGGAGTTCTATTTGGATCTCTTGAAAGAGGAGGTGTACATAGAGGTGGGTTCAGATTTTGAGGCATTGGTTCATTAACTGGTCTGATTTTTTTGGTGGTTGATTTATATTTTGCAGCATTGACCTGCCAGTCCCAAGGTTGATATTTAGGCACCTCTCATTTTTCTACTTCCGGAAGGTGCCAGAAGCCAAAAAATGACTAGAGGTGGAGGAACTGCTTACTGGAAAGGTAGTTTCCCATTTTTGATTTTTAGGAATTAAGATGGGTACTAAATAGGTTCTGTCCTTATCCTTAATTGATAGAGATTCTGCTCCTTCTTTCTGGAACTTGATTGTAGCTGAGGCTGAGACCAAGAAGGGTTTTCCTAATATTGGCTGAACATCATCAGAAGAAATCCAGAAGTGAACTGGCTTGGTAATTGATCCAACCTGGACTGGTACGTTTTCAGCAATTCCTATTATTTCATTTTTGTGACCTCCTATCCCTTTCAGGTTCATCCTCTCTTCTGTCACTATGAGCCCCATGCCACAAGCTAATCCTCTTGACAAGACATTTACCATAGAGCCATTATCCAGAAGAGCTTTAAGCTGTTTTCCATTCACATTTATGTTGATGTAACCCAAGGGACAAGCATAGTGAGTTGGATGATTTCTACTGGCTTCTTCTTTCTCATCTTCAGAGTCTGAGTTGGCTCCAGCAGTATTAACTGATTTAGTTGAATCCTCTGTAGAGTTAATTGGTATTCTTCTAGGGTTAGTCCTCTTCTTGAACACTTCTATAGCCCCATGGGAAATGGCAAAGACTTCCCCATAGGTAAGTTCAATCCTTCCATCCATTAACATCCTATTGACCACTTTCTCCTCTGTATCTGGAAATTCCTTAGTCAAGGGCCTCTCCAAAATAGTCTTCTTTGGGGCCTTCTCCTTGGATGACTTGATGAATTCCTCATTTTCTTTAAACTGGACCTTCTTAGCTGGTTCTTCTGAAGTGGTGGGTTCTGCTTCTGGATAATTTTTCCTAGCAATTTCCATAATTCTTTCAGCTTCATCATCTATATCCATTACCTGGTCCTTCTCCTTCCTGACCCTCTTATAGGGTGAGTTCCTGCCTCCAGACTTCTCTGACTCTTCCTTCTCTTCACCCTTTCTGGTCCTTTTGGCAGCATCACTCTCGTAATTGGTGGAGTCTTCAAATTCTATTTCTTCCAATTTTCCAAAAGAGGTTTGTGCTTCTGGAACCTTTTCTTCTTTCTTGAGATCTGTGCCAGGGGGGAGCTTGACTATTCCAGGCTGGCTAACTTTAGGGTGATATTGGTCTACTGCAGTTTTAAAGGATCTGCTTCTGTCAAAGGGGATTGGTGATCCATCAGGTAGTTTGAAGTCTCTTCCATCCTTTTTCACTCTCCCTTGAATCTCATCCAGATTGGCCAAGTTACATCTTCCAGTAGGGTGTCCTTGCATATGACAATACTGACAGATAAATGTTTCTGGGGGTCTTGTGAGTTGAGCAGGAGCATAAGGGACATGGCTGGACTGATAGAAGGTAGTGGGTTTCTTCTGAACATTCCAATTAGCCAAAGTTTTGGTGATTTCTTCTATGGCTTTTTCTGGATTGGCAGGGGGTTTAGTTGGAGCTGGTTGAGCAGTCTTGGCTGGGTTGATTCCCTTTTTGATGTTCTTTCTTCTTTCCATAACTGAAGCAGTCTGGACTTCCCTGTGGATGTAAGTGAAGAGGGTAGCTGTGTCTGGAAGAATATCCCCTCCATCTTTGGAAACTAACATCTTATTGTCCCTGATAAGTTCTCTGGTAACAGTAACCTCCAACTCTGGGCTCAGGGTTTCCAGTAGATTTTCCCTGAAGTCTTCCAAGTTGGTGACATATCCCATCCTTCTGAGATAGTGAGTGATGTTCTCATATTTGGACCTAAACATCTTGAAGTCTTCCAAAGTCTTGATTCCACCATTGTCTGACTGAGCCTTTATTAAATCCTTCAGATCCTGTCTAGTATATTTGACCAAGGCCAGGGAACTTCCAAACCTGTTAAGCAGCTGTCTCTTCAGGACTTCCCAGTTTCTATCTTCATTTCCTGACATTTCTTCCACCTCTTCTTTCAAATCAGCTCCAATGATGAAGGGCACAATCTGCTTAGCTAGGTTCCTTTCACTGGCTCCATCTGTATCCGCGGCATCATCATATCTTCTGATAAAGGTCTTGATAGTCATGTTGGTACCATCAAAGAAAAGGTTCTTATCCATGGGCTTGATTTTGACTGATTTGATCTTTCCTCCTTGATAAGCTGGCATGACAGGCTCTTTTTCCAGAAAGTGGGTGGAGGCTTGAGTCTTGGTTGATTCCTTCTTATCATAAGAGGAGACTACAGAAGGTGGGGGAGTTTTGATACCTCTAAGGATTGAAGGTGCTAATTCAGAGCTTTCTGAGGACTGCTCCTTTTGTTCTCTGTAGTTCTTGAAGGCAGGGATTTCTAGATCTGCCATGTTGATTTTTGGCATACCATGGAAGGAGTTTCTTCTGTTGTTGTTGGATGGTGACATTGTTCTAGGTTATTGGTGAGTTGTGTAGTTATATTATAAAAAGAGTAATTGGTGGATTGTTGATGACTAAAATCTGTTGATCTTCAGGCCACTGTTGGGACACCACTTGTGGAACTACTCTGGGGAAGAATAGAGCTTGAGAGGGATGAGTGCTTGAAGGGCTGCCTCTCTTTGGTAGCTGGGAGAGTTATGTTGACAAGAATAAGAGTATGGACTCTTAAAGAATAGTGTGGCTGATGAGGATGTGTGAGGTAATTTAGCAAGGGTTTATAATTTATATGTCCAATCAGGATGTGTTCAAGCTGATGGAATGGCTTAATAATTCTCCAGAATGTATTCAAACTGGGGCAGGTAATAGGTATTTATATTATATATTTCTCTACACTGTATTCAGAGATAGAGCTTACTATGGTACCAGATGTATTCAACTGATTACTATAGGATCAGGGGATGTGTACTTACAAGCTGATGATTTAGGCAGTCTGATGATAAGAGGAATGAGAGGGGAGGAAACAGGCTCTTTATATATCTTTTGGGAGGAAAATAGAGGGGTGGTCAAAATGTGGTTGGAAGTATGAGAGAGAGGGAAGATAAACCAACTAGAAGAGGTTAAAATGGCTGAGTTGTGGTTGGTGGAAGGAAATGGAACAATGGAATAAGTAGAAAAATGAGCAATAACTGGCCGAGTTGTGGTTGGTGGAATACAATGACATCATAGGGCTAATATAATAGTGGAAAATACTAGAGGCAAGGGGCTGAACTATGATTGATGGAATATAATGGAACATGTGGAAAATTATAGAGGAAAAGAGGGCTTAAATAAAGAGAAAATATTTAAGAGGGGGCTTGCAGGACTTGAGGCTAACTTGTGGTTGGGTTGTTGTGTGTGACAGGTGTGTGATTGTGTTGTGTTTGTTGGATCCTGGTTTGGGGCCTGAGTACTTGATGTATTCCTGTAACCCCCTTGAGTCTTGGCCACCTGTACCTTTTTCCACATAATTAACCCCTCAAAACTTTTATTTAATTAGGGTTGGCTTACCACACCGTAAGTCGCTGTGTTGTCCATACGGACTGAGAATCGCTTCCCAGGTGTGGTCCCTAATTGTCCCAGCATTATGAGGCCCAGTCAAACCGCCACTGTCTCAAGCCATGCAATGTTGTTGCATCTTGGGTACTCCCTGGATTCCTCTTTGACGGGGAACTGTGCCCACTTCTTGCCAATTAGCACGCCAATGCCATAGGACTTTGAAGCATTGCCGTGGCATCCTACTTTGGTTGGATCTGGGTTGGGTATGAGTTTTGCTACCGAGAACTGCATGAGGGATTGTTCCCACCATCTCAGGTTGTCCAAGACTGCTTCTGGGGTTGGTCGTAGAGCGGCCGGGTTCACCCACTCCATTTGGCAGCGGTATAAGCTCCAAAGATAGCATTTTAATTGGGGGATAATGTAAGATACGTGGGTCAGTCGTCCCGAGAGTACCACCGCGTCTTTGTAAGAGAACTTGGCCTCTGGTCCCAGGAACTTCCAAATCTGTTCGATCCTTTCATCAGCTTTCCCCGGCGGTAGGGCAACCGTCTTCTCTATCCTGTTCCATAAGAAGCCAATGAATTCTTGTTGGTCGGCGAAATCTGAGTATTTCTTTTTATTCTTTTTGACACCCAATTCCATGAATTGCTCCACAATTATCGTCATTTCTGTCTTCTCATCTGTCCACCTGACAAACAGATTGTTGTCTACCCAGCGGAATACATGGATCAAATCAAATTCATGTAGCATGATTTCCTTCCATGCGTCTGCCAGTCGTCCAAACAAGCCACATCCCGCAACGCCTCCAAAGGTTATTCTGGTATCCACAAATAGTTGGTTGTCAAAGTTCTGTACCAGTAAGTAGGGCCATTGTGAGGGCCTGGTGGGGATTTGGCGGTAAGCCTTTTCCCAGTCAAACAATGCGAGGTGGAACCAACACCGCAACCGCTACGCTACGCTAAAAAAAGCGCCAATAAAGCGTAGCGCAGCGCATTCCCGCTTTTTTCTATAAGAAAAAGCGAAAGCTGCAGCGCCAAAACGCTACTTTCAGCGCTAGCGAAGCGCCCCACATGCTACAGAAATTGTCACCTGCGCGTAGCGCAGCGTTTTTTTTTATTTTGCTACAGTTCAGCAAAGCAAAAGTGTTTTAGCGGGAAGGGCGCTCTTTTGCGCTATTAGCAAAAAGATGGGAAAAAAACGTCTAATTTAATGAGATGTGCTGCGGTTGTACCATTGGGTTGGAACCCACAAATCCAACAGTAAAATTGTGACACATAAAAAGGCCTACTGACATTAGTAAGCTATAGTAATACATAAATATATAAGCATTAAGAAGACGAAATACGAGCATCCCTCAGCCTCCCCCAACATCATCATTACTCTTACCTCCCCAATAAATGTTTTCTGCTTGACTATCATTGTCCAAAAAGAAATATGCTGCACTCTGATTCCAATGCCACTGACCCTGCAAAAAACTCAGAGGAAGACATTGAGGTTGTTCATGACAGTACACCTATTTCTACATCAAACCCACCAATACCTATACAACAATATGCTTGCAAAAGAAATCCAATTGTCACCCCAGGATTTTTCCCAACCCAATCTGATTCCCAAAGAGCCCTCCATTCCCACCACACATCTAATGTATCTGATGTTACTACTCGTCAAAAGGATCAAGCATCCAGCCCGTCCAACAATCTGAATTCAAGACAAACACTGGTCAGTTCTACTAGTAAAGTCAGTAACTTTTATTTTTCCTCTTTTTCTTCAATTCACTCAAAATACTATTGCATGGTTTCTATTTTAATTATTCTTTCCAAATCCAACTTGCCATTCAGGAACCCTCAACACAAGCAAGCAATCCCCCTGAAGAAATTTACAACATTATACGAGATTCTGACGAAGAAAATGCCAAATCATCATCTCGTTCGTTAAAATCCAAGGCTGATTGAAAAATTGCCCCTCAAAAAGATGGAAGCGATAGTGTTTTAGCATACTTTTTGCAGGTTGATGATACTCTTTCCTTCATATGCCTCTAGTGTAAAAAAGCTGTGAAAGCCTTGACTTCATTGAACTACAATCTAAAAATTCACCGCGACGGCTCAAATATCAAAGGAACCATCCGTTCCGCCTGTCAAGGAAGCTCAAAGGCAATCTCTTCGGGCTGTAAATTGCCAGCAACTGCTGCTCAGATCTTTCAAGAATCCAAAAATACCAACAAGAAGAACGAAAACACAATTTCTTCTTACGTCACTAAAGGGCGCTTTGATAACAATACATTCAATAAGCTCATGGTCTTCTGGCTAATCCAACACTTGTTACCATGGGCTCAATTTGAAGATCAAGTCCTTCGAGTCGTGTTCAATTACTTAGATGCCTGATCCACAAAGCTTCATTTGCAAACCTGGGCTGCATCAACAGCCCATAGCCTCTACTTGTCTCTTCAGAAAGCTGTTTTGGATGACATTAACGTAAGAGACTTGTATTTTCAAGTTCCAACCAAAGTTTATATTGACAATGATCATCTATCTTGGAATTAGGATGCCAACTCAAAAATCAGTTTGGTTTCTGACGTCTGGACAACCAAAGGCAGCCACAAAGCCTTTTTAGGTATATCTGCATGTTACATCCTAAAGAACTGGGTATATTGCTGTCAGCACTTGTCAATCAAATACATTTCTTGGCATCACAAGGGGCAATATCTTGCTGCGCCTTTTGCCAGGGTACTAATAAAGAACGGACTTCACAAAAAGATAAGCATTCCACTTCTTTCCAACGCATTTTTCCCCTCCAAGTTAACCTTACCTGCTGTTTTTTTACATACTAGCAAAAACCACCGACTCAGGCTCAAATAACTTTACAATGGCAAAGGCTTTATCTGACTTACTCAAAAAAACATGATGGTACGACTTGGGATCAGTCGGTCAATCATCAACGCTGTTTCTGCCATGTCCTAGCCCTCATATTGGGGGCTGGACTTTCCGCCATCAAGATTTCAACTGCAGAAGGTCCAAAACCAAGAAAACCAGAGCTCTTTCCAACTCTCAAAACAATTGATGAGGAAGGCGAGATGATTAAAGAAGAAATTGAGGATTCCAAAAGCGGAGACAAAGTTGATCCAGACAATATTTCCATTGCCGGATCAGACTCTGAATCTGGATTGAAGGAAGGGGATGGCCGTGCTGGTTTTGATGCAACTGAAACAAATAAAAAAGGAAAGTATGCCCAATCTGGAATTGGATTTACCTTGAAAAAGGTGAGATTGTCTTTCTCCTTCTCACTTTGTTTGGTGTTTTTTTGAAGTTCAATCTGACACGCAATTGTTTTTCACTTGTTAGATTGACTATGTGTGTCGTTGAATCGCAAGTTCTCCTGCAAAACAAGCAGAATTCAAGGTGTGGGCAGGAAGGCTTGGCTATGATGATCCTGGAATAATAGGCGGGTATGGTATACGATGGAACATTGCTTTTGATAGTAGGAACCGAGCTTATAAGTCCAGAAAGGTTTGTTCGGTTAGGCACTAGTATCAATGTATTCAAGCAAATCTTAAGCTCAACAAGACTTTGATTTTTAGGTTGTCAATCAACTCTTGGTCAACGAGACCAAGAATGGCAAGGGTAAATATTTTAATGGCTACGAGTTTACTTCAAGAGAATGGGATAACATAAAAATTCTCAACATAGTGCTCAAGGTAAGATGCGAATTAATCTAAATTTGATATCAGTATTCTCCTCATCTCTTCCAATAAGCTTAATTTCTTTTTAATTTATGCTTCCATAAAATAGGAATTCTTGGATCTAAATAAACGAATGGAAGGAAACGGACCGTCCTGTTCAATGGTTCTCTACGAATACAATCTTCTTATCGATTCTTTGGAATCTCTAAAAGCTGCAAGCAAGGATGGCGTCTTAGAAGACATGTTTGGCCCAATGATTGAAGTTGCCAACAAGTATAAGTCGATTGCTCTCAAGTGCAAGCCTATCCTCATGGCAACCGTTCTGCATCCAGCCTGGCGATTACTTTTGTTTGCCAACAAAATCAACTCACATCACAGCATTGCTCAAGGACTTCTCGTAAACAAATTCAAAGAACGTCAAGCATTACTAAAACCAACAACCCCTCCACCAGACAAGGAAGATTTAGCCCCGGTAGAAACAAACCCTTGCAAAGCTGGATACGTCTTCTATTCTAAAATCTCTGGACAAGACAATAGCAAAGATGAATTGACTCGCTATCACAATGCTAAATACACATTGGGGATCAAAGGTGATGTTCTGTCTTGGTGGAAGGTAAGTGCAACATTCTTCACGTGCCTCTTCTTTCTTATGATTAATGAATGATAGCCATTGGCTGAAATTGACAATTGTTCTTGTTGATTCTATGTTAATTTAGTCTCAAGCTCCATCCTTCCCAGTATTATCAATTCTGGCAGGAGATTACTTAGCGTGTGCAAGCAGCTCTGCGTGCGTCAAAAGGACGTTTTCTGCGGCATCTGATATCTGTACAACTGGAAGGGCGTCCCTTGCACCTCAAACAATTGAAAGGTGCATCAGTAGTCACCTTTGGATTTGAGATGGGGCCAGGGCAAAAAAGAACTTTGATGATTGCAATGCAGTCTTTGACGCCGCCAAAAAGAATCAAAAATTCAAAAAATAGTTTTTTTTTTTTCAATCTGAAATTTCCTCATATTGCCTGAAATATAGATTTTTTCTTTCTCTGATTAGCCAAAAGAAAATCGCTGATTAGCAAAAAAAAATGTTTTCAGCGACATATTTTCGCTGAAATAGCAGTGTAGACGCTATTAAAGCAAGAAGCAAAGCGCTTTGCTGCTACTGGCCGCTACGCTCACTGCGCTAAAATTTTGAAATTTTTTGGCTGATTTCAATCAGCAAAAAGGAAAGCGGCAACACCGCTTCTGTTAGCGTGGCTTAGCAACACCTTTTCCGCTACGCTTGCCGCTTTCTGCAGCGTAGCGGCTGCGGTGTTGGTGGAACGGCGTAGGTGTATCTTGGAAGAAGCGTGATACGGTCTTATAATCATCCCACGTAGTTGTGAAGTCCAATTTGTCCACAAAGGAGTTCACCAAGGGGTTCCTCTGACGCCGCGGGGGAATGATAAATTGTTGATGGGTCTGATGGATCCGTCTGAGTTTGTGGCCATTCCTATTGGGCTTGAACAAAAGAACCCAAAGTGCTTGGCCGCCTTGTTATGGGCAAACAGGCCAAACATTCGGCCTGCGTCAACCTCTTTCTTCAAGTCGGCCTCTATCTCTTCTTGGGCTAGTAGGGCTGATGACTGGTTGGGTGGTGCATACCACCGTTGACATTTGATGTGATGGGCTGGTATCCCCTGGTCAAAGCCACAACGGAAGCCTTTGATGAAGTCCCTGTACTTAACTGACAGGTTTGCTGACGTCAGGGCTTCTTCCCAAGCGGCAATATTCATCTCACATCTTATGCCTTTAGGCCAAAATCTCCCTGTTTCCATTGAGCTTGGGTTACCTAGTGATGTCTCTGTTATTGAGTACTGTCTCACTCTCTGTTGGCTATAGGGATGGGGAGGGGAGGGGGGCACACAAAAGGAACGGGACAGTATGAGTTTCATTACTTGGCAAACTACTTCCGGTCCTTAGTGGCAACATGGCTCGACCCTTGCAAAGTAGGGGAATGGGGGGGGAGGGTATCTAGCATGTCTGCGGGCTGGCTTATGTCTGTGCACCATGATAGGGATACCTACATTGGGCGTCGCAGGATGTTTGGGGGTCCAGGGTTGGAATCTCGGTTCTGTTGGCCTTGGCCACGATTACCGCCTTTGGCTCTCTCTTTAGCCTTCTCCTCGTACTCGCGAGATTAATAGAGGTTGTCTCCGCCCTCTGCTTTCCTGGGTTGTTCTTGGCGGCCTCTGTTATTGCCTTTGTTCCTACCTCGAGACGTCAACGAGGCGTATGGCTCATATTGGTTCCCCTGGTCTCGGCCTTGGTTCCGTTTCCCACCATCGTTGTTTCTACGAATTGCGTTTGGGCAGGTTCTCCCCCTGTACGGGTCGATGTCCTCTTGGGGGCCGCCCTCAATGTAGGGGATCTCTTGATACTTAGTCTCTTCTCTTGATTTGGCATCGTGGAGCGTCTTGGTTGCTATTTCTTCTTGGTACAGTGAGATGTCCGGAAAGCAATCCTCTCCCTCATGGATAGTTAAGAGAATGGATAGGAAAACAGAGGTTGGGAAACCATGGGGGGCTTGAGATGATGTAATCAGGGCTTAGTTGATTACTAGTTGTATTTCTTCTGTCGTGTTGTTTTCCTTTCTTCTTCATCACTTCTGTTTTCCCCTTCTTCCTAGGTCTGCTGCTCCTCCGTCTCCTCATCCATCCCTGGGTGCTGACAACCAGTCATCCCACGTCAAAGGTCTTCTGCTCCTCCGTCTCCTCATTCACCCCTGGGCGCTGACAGCCAGTCATCCCACGCCAAAGGTTCCCTTTGACTTTGGTTTCACAGATTATGAGACCGGGGTTCTAAACCCAAGCTTGAGTTTAATCAGTCAACCTGTCTAAACTTATCTCAGTCATATCCACCCACTCAACCCTTGCTCTCCACCATGGTGGAGCTTACCATCAAATTCCCCGCCAAGGAGAAACTCAATGGAACTAACTTTCTTCACTGGAAAGTCCGGATGAAAAGTATTCTCCAGCTCAAGCGACTGTACCTTCTAGTTACCAGAGACGAAAAAGTCGTCGCCTCTCTTGAACTCAACAAGAAAGACCCTTATTGCCGTTCCAATGCAATGGCGATCCTTACCATAAACTGTGAAGTCAAAATAGTATCGCAATTCGCTGATGAAGCCAATGACAATCATTGCAAATTCTGGGAACTGCTCGAAAGCTTTTATCAACCCAAAACAATTCAAAATCAATCAAACTTCTTAAACCGGATCTTCACCACCATACTCAGCTCTGACAAGCTCGAGGCCAACCTCACTACTGTCTACAAAAACTCTTGCATTCTCTGTAGCCTTATTGACGACAAGAAAACCAAGCCGTCCTCCTTCCTTGACTTGGCTATCGCCACCTGGGCCATTATCAACCTGCCTGACAATTACAAAATGGCGGGGGAATTGATCATCAAGAAATGCAAGATTGAGAAGTCCACCCCTTCTCTGAAACAGACCATTGAAGAGCTCTGTTTGTATATTCAACGGAACAAATCGTCCCAGGAGTCAGCCTCCTCTCGAGCCCTCGCAGCTGCCTCTCGCCAACCGTTTCAAAATTCCAATGGGCCAAAATGCTTGAATGGAGAACATAATCCTCTTAAGCGACAAAAAGAATCAGAATGCAATCAGCTAAAATATAAAAACAGATCCCAACCAACGGAAAAGATTGAAAAAGTGCTTCTTTCGGGATTCAGCATTCGATCCGGGAAACTTATACTCAACTCAGGTGCCTCTTTGCCAATTTTCAACTCCAGGCAGTACTTCATCAACTGGTTGAGCATCACGATACCGTCTACCAAGCCAACGGTTCTTTGCTACAAGTCACGGTATGGGTACGGTTAGACTCAATTTGCCATTAATGGTCCTTCACCTTCGAAATGCCCTCTTAGTCCCCAGACTCTCTTTGAATCTCATCAGACAGTCCACCTTTCTAAGAACTGGACACTACATTTAACCCTGTGGAGAGGAAGGATTTTCTGTTGTTGACAAAGATAACCGTACTGTTCTAGATGGGTCATACGCGTCTGGTAATCTTATTTCACGAAGATCATCTCCGTCTGCATGCGTCGCGATACAACCTTTGGTCTCTCCCTCAATTCTGGTGCTTCATCGAGCCGCAGGTCACCCATCTCTGGAGTATCTGCAAAAAATGTTTCCTCTCGTCAAAATTGAGGACTTCAACTGCATTGAGTGCGACCTCAGCAAAAATCATAAGGACCCTTTCCCCAGCTCGTTCCCTACTGCAACCAGAAGACTTGAATACATCCACCTTGACCTGTGCGGTCCAATCTCCCCTCCTTCAAAATCAGGACATCGATATTTCTTGCAAGTTGTTGACAGGTTCTCCCATTATGTCTGGATCCATTTCCTTGTATCTAAAACCAAAACCAACAAGGTCATCAAAACTCTTTTCAATCAAATCAAAAATGCTTCCGGGGAGAAAATTGCCTACCTTATATCTGACAATGGGACCAAATTTAAGAACAGAGACCTCATTTTGTTCTACAATGACAAGGGAATCTAGCATCTTCCCACCGCTCCGTACACCCCAGAGAACAACCCGTCTTCTGAAAGAGGCAATCGAACCACTTTCAACAAGGCTTGGTGTCTCCTAAAACACAGCGGACTTAGTCAATGATACTGGGCCAAAGCCTGCAACACTGCCATTTACTTAGAAAATCAAACAGTTTGTAAATCTATAAATTTTCTAACTCCGTATGAGCTGTGGTTTAACAAACCACCCAAACTCAATCGTCTATTTCCCTTTGGCTGTCAAGCTGTATTTCTGAAAAACAGGGTCTCAGGGAAATTTGGAGATCAAGGAGCAGCTGGAACGTTCTTGGGATACGGGGAGGGGCACCGACCTATTCGATTGAACATGGGGAGACAGGTATAGTGCAAACTACCCACCATGTTAAATTCCACAAAGACACCTTCCCTGCTAAAGTTTGAACAACTAATGCGCCCAGCGTCTCTGAGTCTGACTCCATCCTGTTCTCTATTTCCATTGAAGATGAGCCCTCTACCAACAACATCTTGACCAACACCAAGCCGGGTGAATCCTCTCCCCCTTGCTCATTGGATGTACCGAAAACTCCCAATATTTTGGACGACTCCTCCAACAACATCAGCTTCTTTGACGCGGACGCTCTCATCCCGGGCAACCAACCATCCAATTAATCAATCCCAAATTGAGGAACTGGACCAGGAAGTGATCATGGAGGACCCAACTCCAGGACCCATCCACGAGATCATTGGTGATATCGGCGACAGGAACATCATCCAAGGGCGCCTTTGACCTAGGCATGAAGTGCATCTTGTCTCCTACATCCAAAATGACCCGAAAACTTACTCTCAAGCCATGCATGCGTCCAACCAAGACCAATGGAAAAGCGCTATAGGAGCTGAGCTGGGGAACATGGACCGGCACAAGGTCTGGACTCCAGTTGAAAGAACCAACTTCATCCACCCTCTCACCACCACATTGTGGTGTTCCAAACATGTCACAAATTTTCAATTTTTCATTCTATCTATTTTTCTTCCATTTCTTTTCTCTTTCTCATCTTTTCTCTTATATCAACTCAGATATCCTCAGATATTATTGAAGAATCAGACTCTACGGCAAAATTCACTCTAGGACACAACTCACGGATTTATCACCACTAGTCAACCGGATCAGGAAGTATCAACAACCCAACATACTCTGTCACCTAAACCTTAATCCCTACTACAGTCACCAAAATACGGAACCCTCAAAACCCCATAGATTGTTCCAGAAACACATTCTTCAGGCCAAATGACACAAGGGAACAACTCACGGAATCTTTGTTACATGCCTGGATCAATAGTTATGGCCAATATTAGTTCCTAGACCCGAGTTTATTCCAGTTATTCACAGTTACACGTGGTTTTCACAAGGCAATCACACAAAAACCCCACCCACAACTCAACCACTAGGCCCAGGTAACCTCTTTTCTAGGATGTTCCACCCAACTTAGGCCCACAACACTCATGGAAAGTTCCATCAGGTTCAGAACCACAAGTCACCCACATTTCACTTGTTCTATTGTTCCATTTGTTTCCATCAACCACATTTCAGCCATGATTAGTCATCAATTGTTGTTTTACTGTGTTCCATGACCATTGTTCCAACCACAAGTTGACCACCCCCCATTTGTCAGGATTTTGATATAAAAGAGGCTCTCCTCTAGCTGTTTTCCCCCCTCCTCACCAGATTCTGGGATCACATCACATTACAAACCATCCACAGATACCTTTCACTATCCCCTATAGTCTAATACACTGGTCACTCCTCATTATAAGTCACTCAATATTGAGGTTTTAGTCAATCAACATCAGCAATAACAACTTCATCATTACTCATTTAAACAACTCATCTTGACCCACTTGGTAGAAGTGTCAGCTCCCAAAAACTCATTTTGCACTACAAACCATTATCATCATCATCCATCCTTGGTAGTAGTGTCAGCTCCCAGAACCCATTAGCTTAACACACCTTCATCATCCACATAAACTCTCAACGTTCACCAATATCATCATCACCTACCATCAACAACATCATCATCAGCATTGTATATTTATTCACACACACTCAACACATCCTTAATCACCCACACTTGCTATACCAACTGAAGTATCTTGGATACACTTACCATCACTTGAATTAAAGCCTGCCAATCATAGATTGGGGGGGTCTTGTTTTAGTGTCTAGTATAGGAACGGCAGAGTCATCCTCACATCATCCCGTTCCGCACTCAGCAAAAGGTCTTCACTGACACTTTTGAGCTTTACAACGTGGGTTTTCAAGAGGAAAACCGACAAGAACGGGGACCTTTCCAAATACAAGGCGAGACTGTGTGTCCGGGGTTTCAACCAGCAAGAAGGAGTGGACTACAAAAATATATTCTCACCCACCGGCTTTCTTACCTCTCTCCAACTGCTGCTCACCATATGCAATCTCAACAACTTCAAAGTCCATCAGATGGATGTGAAGTGCACATTTCTCAACGGGGTCCCTGAAGAGGACCTGTACATTTTCCCGCCCCAGGGCCATCCCCAACACCCACCAAATACCGTCCTCAAACTCAACAAGTCTTTGTACGGCCTCAAACAAAGTCCGCGTTGTTGGCACAAAGTGGTGACCAATGCTCTCCAAATAATCGGGCTAGTCAAAACCAAAACAGACCTGTGCCTATACATCAGCTCCGACCAAAATTGCCCGTTCTTTCTGTTTGCACATTTTGACGACCTGATCTTTGGAGGATCATGGCTGTCAGAATTCAAAAAATAAATAAATCAATGCTTTGAAATGGAAGATCTAGGGAAAGTCCGCTACACCCTGGGCATTCAAATAACTCAATCGCCTGAAAAAGTTTCCTTAATCCAAGACAAGTACATCAATAAAATTCTAGGCAAGTTTGATATTGCCAATCATCAAAACACCATTACCCCATTACCGTCAAACTAGAACGCAGAGAAAAACAAGCCTGTTGAACCTGTGAAAACGCCTCCTTTCAGCTATAGACGCCTGGTGGGACTCCTTCAGTGGCTGGTGCAATGCATATACCCTCTCTTGGTTTGAACCGTGTTTGGAGGTATGCACATTCAAACTGCATGTTCAACTGAAATTCAGTTTGAAGTCACCAACAATCTCACAACAAGTGTTGCTTGATGTGTATGTGATTTTATGTCCAACTCAAGTGGAAAATTTGAAGCATGCAAACCTGAACTGATACCAAAACAACCACAGTTCTGATTTCATCATTCTTTTGAAAATTTACTTTCTTCTTGATTGTTTTATTTCAAAGAAGTATCTTTTTTTTACTTTTTTGAGGCAAAAAAAACTTATATATAATGTGCTTTTTTGAATGGAATGAATTCACAATCTTCTGTTTTTGAGGTGCCGCAATTCATTGTAGTTGGTCCCGCATTTTGAAGGAATTTTGAAATCTGAAGAATTGGGTCTTTACCTACCCCCATTGCTACACTTTTTGGCTCAGACCAAAATTTCCAGCAAACAATCATTTGGATTTGCAACAAAGGTGTCCCATTTTAACCATTGTTTGGTCAAAACAGCAAAAACCACCTTTACAACCTTTCACACACCTGTAAATCACTGTGAAATATGAATTTGTACTCTGATGTACGGGCGTACAGCAGCGTAAAAATTCAAATGTCACAATAATGTAACAAGCGTACACCAAGCACCACAAACAAAGCAGAAAAGCGACCGATGGGAGTTGGTCTTTGGAAACTATGGCACAACTTTTGACCCAACTTTTTTTAAAAAAAAAGTCAACTATTACACGTGTTCGATGCACAGTCACTGTGCAGAATGCACAGTGACTGCGCAAAAATGATCTTTGAAAATATTCAAGTCAAAATTTTATTTAAAGGGGATTATTACGGAGGCCAACTACCATCAGGTGTACTTGTCATTTTTTGGAAGAGGGTGAAAATTCAGATGTCTTGGATAAAAATTGTATGATATACTTTTTCTGATGGAAATTCAATTCTTTTTGGTAAACTTAGGACTTCATGAAATCTGAAAACCAGGGGACATATGTAATTGTGTATAAAAATTTCAAAATTCAACTTCTAAAGAAAATTAGAGCTCTAAATTTAGCTCCAAATGTACTCAATATGGTTTGAATCCTTTTTATGAATATTTTTTCATCATCTATAAGGTTATAGAAAAGATTTTCTCAAGAGGTTTGGATTGAAAATTATTTAGGCACTGCAAAGAAATAATAAATGATAGTTGATAAAGACTTGTTAATCAGAATGATTCTCCACATGTCAATGAATGGAAATATTGATGTATTAATATTAAAGAAGAATTATTTAAAGATGGACCAATACTGATTGGAGCATTCAAGAACTCAGAAAATCATAAGATTTTGAGTTGAGTTCAGCTTGGGTTCTATATGATTTGTGGATTCATTCATTATAAAGTTACAATTTTGATCATTTGAATATCAGCTTGCTCTGTGGTTCACTTCAGAAGATGTTTTCCAATTATCTTAACCCACATCAACATCATTTCAGGTTCATAGGGAACTGAATTATAGGATCATTGGCCCCGGGTTCCAGTAAAAACACATGGAGTGGCACTGGCATGCCAATGCCATAAATTATCCCCTGGTGAACACACCGCCTCAATGATCTTTTGACATATGATCCAACAGAACCGAGCTCACCAACACTTCTTGGCAAAGTGTGTTGTGCCAGGTACAAAGAACCTGGTGAAGACTCACACCTTATTTCAAGTTGGGCGCGAGGTTCAAGTTGTTGGGGCTTTGATTGACTTTGACCATGAGACAAATGTTCCAATTTTTATGGTAAGTTTCACCTTTAATGTGGACAATCAGTAGCTAACGTCAGATTTCAGGCTTCTTCTGTGAGTGTCACCTCCGGCCATGAAACCTCCAGAAGCCTGGCGGCGAGCGGCTCCGCGGCCAACCCAAGCCCCAAGACTGGTTGTAATTTGTAAGCCCATCATCATATGAAAAAAACCCTTGCTGACGCGTTGGATTGGATGACAGCGTCAAGTTCTTGAACAAATTGCCACAGGGAACGCCTGCCGCAGCAAAGCCCGCCGCCGCCGCCGCCAAGCCATTCCAAATCGCGGAAGAAACCTCCTCCCCAGCAACATCACGAGCAAAAGGGAAAGCTAAAATGGCTGAGCCGGACTCAGAGTCTGAGGCTTCTTCGGAGAATGAAGGCAAAGGCTCCCCTGAAACCCACACCATTGATGTCACCCCGCCACCAGCCAAAAGCAGGAGGCCCCGCAAGCAGGACTGAATGGCAGCTGCAAACAAGATGAACCGCGGTTAGGGGCACATGGGAGCAACGCGGGTGGTAACTCCTTGGTCCCTAGCCAATGAGAGTCCAGACTGTTCCTTCTCCGGAATTTTCAAATGACTGGGTGCGCACTCCCAACAGTAGTTGTCGCTTGTAAATATTGCTAAGATCAGACCAGACCCACAGGCGGTCGATCGCACATCATCATACAGCTTGTACTATATTCACGCTTGCCAAACTTGTGCTGTTGAGGTTGCTTTTAAATGTCAAACATCTAGACAATGCCAACGTGACACCCTCAACAGGAATGATGTCCCATGCTTGTGAAGCCTGTGGCACTCCGACAGGTTGTTCATACAGGTTTGACATCCACGTAGATGAAATACAGATTGACGATCGGCATGAAGAGAAAAATGCTTTTAAAACCTTTGCTGTAAGTCTGGCGTTAAAAGCGCTGTCAGGCGAGTTGAGATGAAGCTTGTAGCTTACCAGGAGGCGACTGGTTTGCGCCAGACAATCATGCACTCTTGACAGTGAGAGATCATGCGTTACTTTAATGAAAATCAGCGTTGGTCTCCGCTGATCTTCATTAGGACTTGATTAAACATTGGCTTGTGCGCAAAGCTTTCGCTCTGATAAGCTCACCTTCTTTTGAAGCACATGATGGCGGACAGCTTAATCAAATGCTAAACCCGCATCACAACCGCACCACTTGAGAGCCGCTTTCCTGGTTCCATCATGTCAGCTGTGCCTCTGGAACCGCCCGGCTCACCACCGCACCGGCCATTTCTGAAGGACATTCCAGCACCGCGCAAACTTCTGGTCATTTGACCAGCCGTGCTTTTAGCTCAGCCGGTAAGTATGGTCATCCTCTTGGCAGTTGGATCAAGCTAGCTGCGGACTCATTTGCCCCGTGTTTACCCAATCTTAGTAACTGTCGGCCCTCATGATCCGACACATCCGGCGTTCTAGGCAACCAGCATTGACAAAGCTGAAAATTATGTGACCGCCTGGATTGCGGCTGAGAGACGCCGACCGCGCTTGCGATTATCCCTTAGGAGTTGCCTTGCTTTGGGCTCACACACTCCGGATTTAGACCAGAGATTGAGCAAAAACTTGGGCCTAACGGTTGGCCTCTTGCCGAGCAATGGGTTAACTGGTAACCCTAACCGTCAGGCAAACCGTCAAAATAGAGGCGTACTATCCCTTTGGCGTTGACGCGGGAGCCGGACCGTAGTCCTTTGGTCTGACCTTTTGGATCAGCTGGACCTTACGCAAAGCAGACAATCCACCACGCGCCTCCTTCAAAGGGTGTTTGTCGCAAGGATGGCCATCTTACTGAGTCAATATAGTGTCGTGCAAGCGGCGCACCAAAGTCCAGCCGCCATTCTACTTTTGGACAAAGGCCACATCAGCAGACCCCTGGAGTGGTCAGATGTCGCCAGAGCCCCTGAGGAGGATCATGACGGTTAGCGGTGGGATTCACCTTGAAAACTGTTGGTCCACTTTGTGCAAAGAGAAACTGACAATTTACTTACACGGCGCCTTCTCCACTCCCGCAGGATAACTGCAGGTACAGGTTGAATTACAGTGGCCACTTGGCCTGAAATTGAATGCGGGGCTTATGAAAACCCAACGGCTAGGACAGATAATGCATTAGTCCACTTTAGGCTTAACAGTGGTGCTTTTGTCAAGCTTGTGACTTCAAGAAGAGGGTAACACCGCAAGGCCTGTTGAAACAACACCCAATGAGTGGGGGTTTAGGATAGCTTTCCAGAGCTTCTGTTGTCAGCCTTAGAGACAACACTGTTGCCCAAAAGACTTCAACAGTGCCTTACTCAGATTCTCCGTAATTCAAGCTTCAATTTCATATATTACATGTGCCATAGTTGTGTTGTGTTGTTCCACTGAAAAGTAGAATAATATTCTAAGTTCTAATTATTTTCTAAGTTCATTTCATGTTGCATATATTCAATTTGATCTTCTGAGTTCATCCTCCACATGGAACTCAGAATACTTTCCTCAGATCTTTCAACCAGAACCACTACCTCACCAGAGTTATTAGCTAGAGTACTCATCACTACTCAAATCATTCTCAAGTCCTCCCATTCCTCACTACTCAGTGGTCATTGGGGTCACTTATAGTTGACTAGTCATCTTTACTCTTCCCTACTGCGTCTCTTCAAAGTAGTTTTCTGATCAATTGATCCCATCACTTCCTCTCTCTTCATTCATCATCAGAGGCACTTCTATTCAGAAACTATCATCATATTATCTTTGCTTTTCTGTGGGCTTTTGAGCTATTAAACCCACATAGGTTTTCCTTTAAAGAACCTTGGCTAGTTTCCTTTAGCCTAAAAAATTGGACTGCTGAAGAGCAGCTCACCCTTTCTGTTTCTTTAAGAAAGGAGGCGTCAGAGTTCACTCCGCTACTGCCTCTCCATTCTTGGATCAAGCCATATTCCTCCCCTTTCAGGTCAGAGAAACAATTTTTAAAACCTTGATTATCATCATCATCATCATTATCAGCTTCTTCAAAGCTTATTAATTATTTCCTCAAAGTCCTCTCTAGTTGTTTTCATTGTCATTCCTTCCCTGCAATTACATTGAGTTCCCCCCCACTTTGTGTCCTGCTGTCACCGTAGAGACCCAGGCTGTCAGCCCTAGAGATACTTCAAAGTATCCAAAGGACTGCTATTTTATATTCAACTCACTTATATCTTCTGTAATATTAGTAAATCCTTGAATATTATTTCAGAAATGGATTTCTGATGTAAATTTATGTAGGGTTACCCACTGAGAGTACCCCTGAATTATTACTCCTTATAGTACTTTGGCCATTCTCAAAGTACCACGGAGAAACTACTACAAAACATTAAAATGTAAAATATTTAACATGCTAATACATAGTATAAGCATATTTTTGGCGCAGAGAAAGAACATAAACAAGGTTGTGAAACAATACAAACCTTGTCTTCCTTGGCTGAGAATTTATTTCTATGGGAAATATACTACTTATTAGATATTCCCTTATTGTAGAAATAGAATTACCCTTTCCCATGAAAGTGTGGGTAAATTCTTCAATTCATTATCCTTATTAGTGTGACTTCATGAGTAAATGGTTCATAAATATACTCATGATGTCATGGGGACAGGATAATAAATTTTCACATCCATAGAATTGGCCACAAATCTTCACGTAGAAGTTTGTGCTCATTCCCTGGCTTGTTTAAACTCCCAGAGGCTCCTCATGGCGCCCAAAGGGACCTCTAGGCCTTAAAAGGAAGGCCTCTAACGCCCACAGATGGATTCCTCAGCCAATTCACCCACATACTTAGTTATAAACTCAGTATAAGTGAGTATTCTCCTCCTACTTCTAGAGTAGTGTTCCTCTATCTAAATCCTTTCCCACTGGAGCTTTTAGCTTGCATTATTATCCCCAATTACTGCGCCTAAATCCTCCTTGAAAATAGTAGCTGAAAGACCACCACCTCTGCCTGCAGCCATTCTGTCACGTGCTTTCCTACTATTATCCTTTTGTTGCTTTATAGCTTCAAAATAACAACTATTTATAGTTGTTCTCCTACCCAAACTGTTGTATATCAAATTTTGGCGTAACAGGAGTGCAGAACTAACCCATTATTCTATTGGGGTAGGACTAGTAATAGTCCTTTAAATTGTTCTATCAGCACATTCATAGTGATTTGGGCCATTTTGGACCAACATCTCATAGAAATAGCTGTCAATTGGGGGCCTCATCATGCTTTTTACCTGAGCCAACATCTTGTTGTCTAACCCCTGTCATTTTTTTCTTTTTTACCCCGCGTAAAATTGTCAAAAACTAACCATTTAACCTTTTTTCCTACTTTTCGAAAATTCCTACTTTTCAGGGATTTCCAAAAATGCTACCATCAAATCTTGCCATAAATTTATTTTAAGGCCATCCCCGAGCTCTTGAGTATCTCCTCTACAGCGCCACCGTCTCGGATTTCTTAATTTGTGCTTAGCGCATAAAGTTATCCGCCGCCGAAAGAAGGGTTACTAACACCCGCGGTCTACTCCTCTTGCAGTAGAACCACGATAACTACTTCATTACTCCTCCGATTACCATACCGAGACCATCAGCGAGTGCGCATAAGCTGTCTCTTTGACGCTACCGTGCCCGATTTTCTGATTGGTTGTGTATTCTGCCTTTTTTTTTTTCTAAGTGTCTGTCCCAGCCACTGAAAACCCTACGAACCGACACCAGTCAGTTCCACCAGCTCTCTTGAGCCCAGCAGTTATCACCACAGCCCCTAAGGCGCCGGCGACTGTCCCAGCGAGGAACCTGTTCAACCAGCTCAACGCCTTTGAGCTTGCGAGCGACCTCTTAAAACGTAAATCTGTTTTCTTTGTGTCAACATCCACAAGACCTGACACTGACTATGACTGTCAACACCAGGTCAGGAGTCGACCACAAATCCAAGCCTCCCTCCAACCGTGGAAGCCGGCGAGGAAGAGGAAGAGGACGACCTGGAAATGATCACGGACCAGCCTCCAGGTCAGTTTCCCAGGACTCCACCAGCGCTACAAGTCAGTTCTCTGACGCCGTGTCTTCTGTACATCCCGTGCATTCCAGCGTTCACAGGAGCCCCGGCGCTGACGAGCGCTCAAGTGAACGCCGTGGAAATGCTCCTGGGATTGAAGCAGGCGTACTTCAACGCCAAGCGGGACGAGGAATGGGCGTGTCTCACGGCCTACCTCAACACAGTCCTCAGCTGGGTGAAGGTAGTACAATCCTTCATCACCTGGCCGGACCTGTTGGCGCGCCTAGGGATCTGGAACCCCTACAGGGAACACCCCATCGCCAAGAACCTGACGGAGAGAGCGCGTTCCAGCGAGCCGATCTACAGACCGGACGGCACTATGCGCAAAGCCTTAGCCCAGTACAAAATCCCCAAAGGGCCGGGCAACGCAAAAAATCCGCCTCCGTTGGCGAAGAAACTCCCAAACGTCGCCAGCTTGTCGTCTTCCAACAAGCCAGCGTCCAGCAAAGACCCCAAGAAAAAGGGAAAGGGCGGGTGGAAGAAATCAGACTCCTTCCAATGGAAGAGTGTGATCAAGATGGCCAAAACTTTAGTAGAAGTCAAAGAGGCTATGAAAGAAAATTAGCCCCAGTTGTACTTAGCCCTACAGGCGCCATAGTTTCCTCTGCAAATATGCTTGTTTCTCCTGATTCTGACGTCCCCTCTGAGAAAATTGAGAATGTGAGGGACTTTTTTAATCAGATTTTGATTAAAAACATTGATCACATTGATAATAAGATCAATGATATAGTTACGCTTTCCAGTAATAACTACAATGTGATGAAACAAGTCAATAAAAACATTTCTGATAATATTGAGAGTAAGATCAAGGAAATCAAGCAGGCCAATGGCGTGCAAGGATTTGATCTTCAACAATTGTCTAAGTTTGTCACCAACACAGTAGATGCTAAACTCAATGAGCTAAATCAAGTGAACATCCAGAATAGGAATGAATTGAAATTATTGACAAAAGTCATCTCTGGCCAGAGCAAAGAAATTACGCAAATGGCTATGGAAAACAAAAACCTAGTGCAGACCCTAGAAGAGGTTAAGCAGAATTCAGCTTCAAAACAGGCAATAAATACACCTGTAGCACAAAATGATGAAGGTGCAGTAGCTGAAATTCAGAAATTGAGAAAAGACCTATCAATAAAAATTGCCAATTCAGAGGCAGCTGTGATTCAAGAAATCAGATATACTGTTGCAAAATTACAGGAAGATAATGATACAAGCTCTGAAGTCCAAGTAGATAATATCCTAGGAATCTTGGAAAAAGTAGAGAAGATGGATAAAGAATTCAAATGCCAAATGAAAGCTATGGAATCCAACATGAGTACTAGATTTGTGAAAATGGATATAAGCATTCTTGGGCAAATGAGATCTTTAGAAGAATTGATCAAAAATCAAGTCTTCACAGAAGCTCCTGAACCTATACCTACAGACCAAAACCATTATGGCAATGGTTCACAAGGTTGGGACAACCAAAAATCAGGAAATCCCCCAGCTAACTCAATGAGGATGAACAATGGAGCTTCACCCCCATTCCCTCCAGAGGTGGACAATACCAACACTCCACCTAAGGATTCCGCGCCTAGAGATTCAGGCAAACCTGAAGTTCCCAGAATCAAGGATTGGCCTAAATTCAATGGTGAAGGTGAATATGATCACTTAGAATTTATTAGGACCATTGAATTAATGAAAGAAGATTTTGAGCTGTCTGATCCAGCAATAGCTGGTAGATTCAGCTCCTTATTCAAAGGTACAGCCAGTAGATGGTTTAATGACATCAGAACTGAAAATAGTAGGCAACCATGGTCATGGTGGAAAGAACAAATCATGAAGAAATGGGATAGTCCAGCCTGGAGGTTCAAAATTGAAAACAAATTTGATGAGAGCATCTTTGACATTGAAAAAGATTCCCCAGTTAAATGGGTACTAGCTCAGAAGGATAGACTCCAAGCATTGTGGCCATTTATGAGCTTACAAGACAAACACCTCAGAATTCTGAAGAAATGTGGTGGGGATCTGGAGCATGCCATTAAAAGTAGAAGCCCACCCAATGCATCTACTGAAGATATAATCAACATTCTAGAGGATATAACCACTAGAACTAGGATTGGCAGAAGATTTAAACCTGTCAAGAACTATTCTACAGACAAGAATAATAAGAATAGCCCACAAGCCAGTACTAGTAGGGAGAACCCTAGAGACAAACCAGCACCCAAGAAATGTCTCATTTGCTTCAAAATGGGCCATACATCTGATACTTGCCATCAGGCAAAGAAGAAGGCTGTGAACCATATAGAAGCCAAAGAAACAGCAGTGAATGCTGTTGAAGAAGAACCAGAAGAGGTCATCAATGACTATGAAGATGGCTCTTCTATATCTGACTTGGATGAAAATGTGGTCCATATGGATTTTGACATAGCTGATGTAATATATGAGAGTCACTTGCCACAAGAATGGACTCCAGGACAGGAGATAACCAATGTCTCTGAAGCAAGGTTGATGAAAACAAAACCTTCTAGAGGCAAAGGTTATACAGCAGGGAAATCTAATTTGACCTGTGTTATATTTAATGACCAAGAAGCAGATATGCTACTGGATAGTGGAGCTTTTTGCTCCATAGTTTCCAAAAAGTATTTGACCAAATTCCTCCCAGAATTTGTGGACCAACTTCTTCCCATTGGATCCTTGAAGCTGAATAGTGCTACTAACACTATGAAACCTATAGGTATATTTCCTACTAGCCTGATCATACCTCATGTTCAAGGTGCTGTGAAAATCCACGTGGAATTCATAGTTGTAGAAGATGGGGTCAGTAATTACTTCATATTAGGTAATGATTACCTCACTATCTATGAATTTGATATTACCAATAGTAGAGAGAGATACTTTACAATAGGGAATGATAATAAAAGGAAGAAATTCCTTTTTAAAAATAAAGATAAGATGGCAATCCAAGAAATTGCCAGAAATCCTGCATTTGAGGAGTTTGTGGAATTACAATTGGATCAATCTAAAATTTGTGAGGAACTCAATGCTAATCAAGTATCACAGCTGAAAGAATTGTTGTTCAAATACCAGGATGCTTTTGCCTCTGACACAGAACCTCTAGGAGCTGTGATAGGCCATGAAGTAGATATTACATTAAATATTGACAGACTTTACCCTCCTCTGTTGAGAAGACCAGCCTACCCTGCCAGCCCCAGAGCCAGAGTAGAATTGGAGAAACACATCAATGAACTGATCAGACTTAATGTCTTGAGGAAGATTGGTCATAATGAAGAAGTGGAGATCACCACCCCAGTAATCATTGCTTGGCATAATGACAAGTCCAGGATGGTGGGAGATTTTAGAGCTCTGAACAATTATACAGTTCCTGACAGATACCCCATTCCTAGGATTGCTGAAACTTTGACTAATATAGCCAAAGCAAAGTACATCACCAGTATGGATGCACTGAAAGGATTTCATCAAAACAGAGTGACTGAGAGAGCTAGAAAGTATCTCAGGATTATTACTCATAAAGGTGTGTATGAATATTTGAGGATGCCCTTTGGGATCAAGAATGCCCCTTCCCACTTCCAGAGGATGATGAACTCAATCTTTACTGATGAATTATCAGAAGGATGGCTCATTGTTTACATTGATGACATCGTAATATGCTCATCCACATGAGAAGAACATATGGCCAGATTAACTCTAGTTCTTAAGAAAGTAATCAAGGTTAACCTCAAGATTTCTCTAAAGAAATGTGCATTTGGATTCCGGGAACTAACAGCCTTAGGCCATGTAGTTTCGGGACTTTCCCTTTGCATTGATCAAAATAAGGTAGCAGCAGTAATGAAAAAACCTGCCCCTACAACCAAAAAGGAGTTGCAGAGCTTCCTTGGTTTTGCTAGTTATTACAGACAACACCTTGAGGGTTTTGCAGCCTTGGCTAGAAGTCTGTATGAAATCTGTTCCAATGATGCAGGCTTTGAAATGACCCATGAGAGGTTGCAAGCTTTTCAGAAGATCAAGGAGCACCTCACCAATGCCCCACTTCTGTTAATTCCTGACTTCCACAAACCTTTCAGATTATACGTGGATGCTTCTATGGAAGGTCTAGGAGCAGCATTGCACTAATGTCAGCCTTAGAGACAACACTGTTGCCCAAAAGGCTTCAACAGTGCCTTACTCAAATCCTCTGCAATTCAAGCTTCATTTTCATATATTGCATGTGCTACAATTGTGTAGTATTATTCCACTGAAGAGTGGAATAATTCTCTAACTTTTAATCATTTTCTAAGTTCTGTTCATATTGAATATATTCATTTTGATCTTCAGAGTTCATCTCCCCCGGAGGAAAAACATGAACTCCAGGAATCAATCAACCAGAACTACTACACCAGCAGAACTAGCCATTGGACAACTTTCACTACTCAACACATCAAGGTCCTCCCATCTCCTCACTACTCAGTGGTCATTTGGGGTCACCTTTTTGTTGACAAGTAAGCATTGCTCCAATCTCTTCTTCTCTCACTAGTCTTCTGATTGCTTGATTACACATCTTCTCCTCCTCTTCATTGATCATCAAAGAGGCATTTATCATCAATTATAACTTCATTCCTTTCTTGCTTTTCTGTGGGCTTTTGAGCAATTAAACCCACATAGGTTTCCCTCTAAAGAACCTTGATCAGTTTCCTTTGATCTAAAAAACTGGGCAGCTGAAGAGCTGTTTACCCTCTCTGTTTCTTTTAGAGAGGAGGCGTAAGAGTTATCTCCGCTACTTGCTCTCCTTTTGGATTGAGCTTATTCCTCACCTTTAAGGTTAGAGAAGTATAAATAAACTTTAAGAATTCTCATCATTATAGTCTTCATATTCTAAGTTCCAAATTCTATTCTTTAAGTCCTCTCTTTCTCCCTCTAGTTGTATCCCCTTCCCTTGAAATACAACCAGAGTTCCCCCATCTTGTGTCCTGCTGTCACCGTAGAGGCTCAGGCTCACAATTGGGGGCCTCATCGGGAAATTATTCTTACTTTAGACCTCTCTCCAATATAGAACTCAATTCAATCCTATAGAATATCATATTAATCTCTTTCGTTCTATATCATTCTATACCAAGGCCTCATACAAATAACATCCAAACGAAAAAAAAAAAAAAAACGAAAAAACGACGAAAAAAAAAAAAAAAAGTAAAGTGATTCCAACCGGTTTTATCTCCCGTCTATATCTTTCTTAAACGAACATCTGACTCTTCCATCTGTCCTTCTTTACCTATATATAATATCATATCTCGATATCGATTGGCTTTCTTACTCGCGTGCGTTTTCCTTCTGCTAAGTGAAGCCCAACAGAACTCCTCTGTTTAACCCGCCGAGCTCTTCTGATCTTTCAGCGAACAAGACCTCTGACTCAGACAACCTAGATCTCATTCTTAACCAACCACAAGTAAAAGCCGCAGAAGGGAACGTGATCAACGGCTCTGTCTGGACTCCCATCGCTACTGGACCGTTGATACCTCTCGCTAAGGTCAACAAGATCCTTAATAAAGCCCCCGTGACTCATAAACCCGCGTCGATACCCACACGTCGTAGCCGCCGCATCAAGCAAGCTAAGAAAAAGACCTCCAAAAGTTCTGTCTTTTCCTTCCTCTTCTTATTCTCATAATATATAATCTATCCTTCTTTATCTATCCTTCTCTATTGATCACTGAGACCCTTCTCAATCCTACTCATCTCACCATGGGCGCTCATCTTAGAAACGGCAAGGACATCTCGCGCGAAGAGAAGCAACGCGCCGAGATTGCTAGACAGCTCACTCTCGCCAGAAAACACCAACCTCTTCAACGCCGAGGGGACGTCCCAATCTACTATGAGCTCAGTGACTCAGCCCTCGAACGGTCCAGACTACTCAAACAAAGGACTATCAACCGAACAGTTGATAGCGGCACTAGACCAAGAGCCGACCATGGAATTGGACGACCTATTCAGAACGGATCCCCCTTTACCACCGGACACGGGGATAGCTCCCTCCCTAGTCAACTCCCGGGAGGCTTCCCGAGCGCTAGAATCGACCCGCTCGACCCCAGTACCCGCTCCAATAGAGAGACAAGGAGTGCCGAGTCTCCCTTTCGTGGAGAATTCGTCGAACCAGCCGGCTCTTTCCCTACTCCAAGCCAACTCCACCCCTCTAGGTCAGACCCAGGCACTAGAAATGAGCGAGGAAGCGGAGACGGCAGCCAACATCCTCGACGGGCAATGGAGCCTATTTTTGAAAGCTCGCAGCTCCAACGACACCAGCTTGATGCGAACCACTCTCACTCAAGCCCACTCTACCCAGCTCTTACTACAGAGGCTAGTCGGATTCGACGACATGATGTGCCTATCGGACAATTGGAGCGCGAAGAAGGAATTGGACAAATTGGAAACAGAGATGAACGCCCCGAAGAAGTCCGGCCCGGAACCAATGATCTTGGACAAAGAGTTATCGAAGGGAACTCCTCAGGACAACCCAAACATCCCGGGGAAGAACCCAGAGATCAAGTACTTGAAGCTAGTCCCAGGCGGTTCGAACATGCCGAACGCACATCTACCTCCTCTGCCTCCGCCGTCATATCCGCCTCCATCAACAAACCCTCTTACTACTTGTCAGCTTGCTACTATGTAAGAGACAAGCCAACACAGTAACAAAGGTAACAAAAGATATAACAAAATATAGATAGAAGAATAACCAATAACCAAACCTTGAATATAACTCCAGAAATGGATTCTACACAAAAATTAACCTAGGGTCACTCACCAAAGTGACCCCTCAAATATAACTCCTTCTAGGACTTATACAATATAACAAAAACACTTATAACAAATAAATAAAATAACTACAAAAGACCTGTCACACATGTACAAAACCTTTAACACATGTAACTGGCCCCAGAGACGAAAATACTAATGACATCATAAGATCTACTAGCTCTGGGAAAGTGCCATACAAATGTGATCATCAATAAAGATCCATTACTCACACGGATCTCCTACTGATCTGGCCCAGGGAAGATCTACCAAATGATCCACTCAATAGATTTGTTGATCCAAGATCAGTCCCCTGCTATATTCAAGCTTTCAGATTTCGTCCCCAAGGGTCTCTTAAGAATATTTAAAGACCCTTGAGTCCCCCCTTTTGAGGATTCCCCAGCTTTATTATTACCACTGAAAATTATCACTCAGCATTGTCCACTAGCTTATAGCCTTGTGTCCAACCTTGTGAACCTTCAGTACATTATTTAGCCCTCTTCCAGCGTCAACAGAACACTCACCATCATCACCAGTCACTTCTGTTACCCTGTCACCCACTTTGGAGGATTTCTGTAACAAGAAATAGTGAGTATCTTTCTTGTTACCAATTCCTCCCCACCATATATCCTGGGCACAATAAACACCCCTGCTTGCAGGCCCCAGAAGATCAGGTTACAAGTCAAAACCACCCTGTTTACAGGTCCTGATTATTAGAGGGCACCCCAAAACACCCCTGCTTGCAGGCCCCTCTGGAATATTACATATTCCGCAAAATCCTCATTTTTATTATTATTTCCACGTCCCAAAAGGACTCTAAAATTCCCAAAACCCATAAAAAATATTATTTTATATTTTTTATAACCTTATCTATTTATTTTGCCGGCCGTGTAGCTAGAAGGTTCAGTCCTTGGCATCACGTAGCCTGACAATTGGGGGTCTGGCCGGGAAATTTTGTCTTTTTACCCAAAAAGTCGAAGCCCGCATTTTTGTCCTAGACAAAACAAACCAAAACTCACGTCCAAAACCTTGGATTATCTCAGCAACTATTCTCGCGTCCTGAATCCCTAAAACAGAATGAGTCAAAAATTGATCAATCAAGCCAATCAATCCTGTTCGGACTCAATCTCCAAAATCATCAAAGGTGAATCAATCCAACTCACCGAACTCCGACGATCACACAGCTACTTTTTTTGGAATTGATGACCCAGAATTGACTCCTCCACTTATTGTGGAGCTCCTTCTCCAAAAATACACATCAAGATGACTCAATCACCTACCTACCTTGATCCGAATGTATTGTGCATCTCGGCACCAAGAACAAACGTGTAATCGGTATGAGCAATCTTCACTCTATCATCTCCTTTATTGTCTTTGCTAAAAATCTGAACTGATTCAATACGTTCTAATCCTCACACTTCTGAAAGTCGAAAGCAATCATCTACTTCCTAGTTTGTGGTCATCTTAAACCACCCGTTCTTTGTCAAACCCTCAAATATTGCCAATGGTTTTTACTCAAGCTGCCAGTATGCAAATTAGCTCATTTTGCTTGCTGTTGTTTTGGGTCCACCCAAATTAATGAGTACAATCATCTCCCTATCAAGACAAGTTTTGACTAACTAGCTTCCATCCATCTCTCTTGTCACAAGTGGCTCCAGAAGAACACCACCTCCGCGTTGAGTACTGGATCGATAGGTTAACATAATCAAGCTTATAACTTACAATTATCTCACCGCTGACCTATGTACCTTGCTCCTATACCATCTATATAACATCGCGCGATACAACTTCACTCATCTGCACGCACATATCGTCGACTAGGATATCAACTTGGTGACGTACAAATTTCTGAGGACCAGACTCCGCTCCAACCAGCTTGAAGACCACCGACTACTGATCCCAAGCCGTTGAGCTGTTTTGCTTGGTTGAGTTCCTGCCACTCGAGGCCTGCCAAGAGCAGCTATTCAGCATCTTCTGGCCTTTCGGGCCCATCTACTGGATTGCTCTTGATTGCCACAACAAATCACTCAATAGTAGAAAGCAAACTGCGAGTTTCCACGACCAGATAACTCAACAAATCCCTCCAAGTCCACTAAGAAAAAGGCTAAGATGATATCAAAACAAAAATAGCTGTGAGTTTTTGATTCGCAACATGGTTCCCCTGCTCATTGATCTGCTCATCTCGGTATGTCCCTAAACTAATTAGCAGCCCTATGAAAGCTACAGATACTCATTGTTTCTGAGAAGCTGCATATTCGCTTCTGAGCCTCACACATCCGCCTGCATACGTTGCCAACTAGGTTACCAGTTTTGTGGTGCACAAGTCAACGACCAACCTCAGATCCCATCGGAACAAAGAACAATCAATGTCGCTCTTGGATACAGTCAACTGAGATCTAGAGAATGGTGTATTCCACCTTGCCATTGCTTGCTGCACCACCTCTATCTGCACTGCTTGCTCTCCAGCGACATAGTTACCGATCTCAAGCCGTCCGCGCGATCTTGCAGCTTGGTCGAGTTCCTGCCTCCCAAACAGATTGACTATTCAGCATATTCCAGCCATTTGAGCCCATATACCGACTTCTCTCAACTACTACGATAAACTTGCCGCTGCAAAGTCTTCAAAAGGAATTGGAAACAGCGGTCTCAATCTTCTCGTACAAGTACCCCAGAAACGAGGCAAACGCTTCGCTACATCTTGAGCGCCCAATACCATTTTGTACTTTTTCTGCTTTATCAACAGCTTGGCACATATATTCCTGTATTTATGATCCTTTCTATCCAAATTAAAATGATGAGAAGCATTTAAATCAATCTTTGAGTGTTCTTACCACTTTCATACAGCGGGTCCCCTCCGTCGGAAGGATAACTAGAACAGTATATCAGCAGTAATTTGAAAGTTCAGATGAATTCCACATCATCACATAGGTTTCATCAACTCCGCGTTCTTCTAAAGAGCAACCATATGCTGCTCTGCGCCGCCAATATCTGTAGCAACACAACTGCTATCTACAGCTCTTGCTCTCAAGTAATCTGGCTACAGATCCAAACCGTCTGTGCGGCCTTGCATGGTCATATTCCTGTCGTCTGATCAGCACCTTCTGGTCATTTGGGCCCATCTACCAGGCTGCACTCAACTTGTACCACAAAGTCCTACAAATAATCACTGAAAGAGAAACAGTAGATCTCGATTGCCAGATGATTTTGAACAATCCTGTCCAGCTACATTGAGAAACAAGGCTAAAGTACCCCAATGATACCCAACCCCTCTCAATCGGCTCCGTTCTTGCCATCCCATTACTGTTTATACCATATCATTGATTGCTTCAAATGGAATGGTTAGACTAATTATAGATTGCCCAATTGGAACAGGCTTGAGTACCAAATAGACCATCTGACCACAAAACGCGAGTGCTTGATTCTCAACATCGGCCCCCTACATGTTTAATCATCTGCTTATCCTTGGTTCATTCAAGAAACTAACAAGCTAAGAGAACAAAACACATTGATTATCACTAAGAAGCTGCTTCTATGCTTATGCACCTCACACTTTCATTCGCTTTTTTGGCTAAGAAGCTCGGCAAGACTCAGCATATAATGCAAAGCTCCCTTGTTACTCGAACTACCATGTGACGAAAACCATCAGTTGATTTAAAAAAGTAAAAACCGGATGACAAGTCCCCACTCACCCGATGGATATGGCATTTAGCAATTGATCCTCATTACAGCAATTTTCTACCTTTCCAAAGCTTAATAGAGTGTATTGATGATTACACCTGGGTCCGAGCCGTTTTAATTATGTTTGACATAAGAAGAAAGTGCAGCGATTCTTCATCCTGAAGTATGAATCCTTAAACAAGTACAGCACATTCGTTAAAGGAGCTTTCTGAAAGATAAGACCACCATTCTCATCGGAAGCATGAGAGGATTTCAACGAGCCGTCTCAGGTCTTTATCACTCCGCTCCTTCACAAATTTCGCCCTTACATTTGTGATTGCCTACGGTGTATCAATCAATTAAGAAACAGTGGCATTCCCCCAACTGATGAGTGAGTTGACTCAATCAGCGTAAGAAACTCCATTCTGTAACAAGAAGATTGCATTGACTAGATTATTTATAACCTGTTATGTTGATTGATTGTACTCTTTATCTATGACACTCGACTAATCAGAGTATCCGAACTACCAAACGATCTCGCCATTGATCAACTTGAAAAAACTGAAGTTTATGATTGTTTCTTGGGCTAAGAAGAACAATCAAAAGTATCAGACAGTTCTTTTTGCACGTGTAAACATTTCGGATCCTCATAACCATGACAGAAGAGTAGAAGTACCTGGTATTGAACACCAAATTTTCGAACAACCCGATTATGATTGTTATGCAATATTTCTGAGAAGTGAGAACATCAATCGAACCGCAAGATTGAGAGGAATCCAACGAGCCCACTCGCATGCTTGTAGCTCGACTTGTTCATTGGTTCCGAGTTGATAATTGGATTGACTACTTTTACCATGCTTGACAACCTTCGAGAGGTAGTCAATCATTACTCATTCACCCGTTTTCAACTCAACAGTGTGATCTCTAAACCTTTATGATTGCAACACAACTGGAAATAACAAGACATAGCCAAATTACAGTAGTTCAAGTCTTTAAAACCTTCTCTTAACTGTCCCTTTTTGTCTTATTAGGATCAGAAATTATATTGAAGAGACAATTGAAATAGATTACTCAGACCCTAGTATTCTTGAACCCAAAGCTGCTAGGAATGTATTCCGTGTGAATCTTCTCTTTTACAAAGGATTCAGATGAAATGACTTGTGCCACCACATTAACCTGTGACATAGCAATGCAAACAAGGAAGTACTGCCTAAAATACTAGATCATATCAGTTCATACCAGTTTAAATGATTCAACATGATGATTGAAAGGATAAAGAATTATTTAGAAAAAAAAAAAAAAAAAAAAATGTATAAGGAAATTTATACTATACAACAACAGTAGGTAAAACAAGTCTTGAAATGTGGATAACAAAAAGAAAAGTCTCAGTACTGATAGAAGTCACATTTATTGAGGAGGTGGTTTGTAAAAGCATTTATCATTTCTAGAAAAATTTAAATTCCCTTATATTAATCCAATGGAAATTGCCTCTTTGAAGTTCTTATATCCTAAAGGAAGCATATTCCCATGACTTGTGATTCTTACATTTCTTGAATAAAGGATTAGTTGATTGAAATTTTTTTCATGATAATTACGTTCCAAATATTAGTATCATTCATTTATTTTTTATCCCTGTGAGTCAGAGACTCATTTTAGGGGTAGGGAATGTCAGCTTGCTACTATGTAAGAGACAAGCCAACACAGTAACAAAGGTAACAAAAGATATAACAAAATATAGATAGAAGAATAACCAATAACCAAACCTTGAATATAACTCCAGAAATGGATTCTACACAAAAATTAACCTAGGGTCACTCACCAAAGTGACCCCTCAAATATAACTCCTTCTAGGACTTATACAATATAACAAAAACACTTATAACAAATAAATAAAATAACTACAAAAGACCTGTCACACATGTACAAAACCTTTAACACATGTAACTGGCCCCAGAGACGAAAATACTAATGACATCATAAGATCTACTAGCTCTGGGAAAGTGCCATACAAATGTGATCATCAATAAAGATCCATTACTCACACGGATCTCCTACTGATCTGGCCCAGGGAAGATCTACCAAATGATCCACTCAATAGATTTGTTGATCCAAGATCAGTCCCCTGCTATATTCAAGCTTTCAGATTTCGTCCCCAAGGGTCTCTTAAGAATATTTAAAGACCCTTGAGTCCCCCCTTTTGAGGATTCCCCAGCTTTATTATTACCACTGAAAATTATCACTCAGCATTGTCCACTAGCTTATAGCCTTGTGTCCAACCTTGTGAACCTTCAGTACATTATTTAGCCCTCTTCCAGCGTCAACAGAACACTCACCATCATCACCAGTCACTTCTGTTACCCTGTCACCCACTTTGGAGGATTTCTGTAACAAGAAATAGTGAGTATCTTTCTTGTTACCAATTCCTCCCCACCATATATCCTGGGCACAATAAACACCCCTGCTTGCAGGCCCCAGAAGATCAGGTTACAAGTCAAAACCACCCTGTTTACAGGTCCTGATTATTAGAGGGCACCCCAAAACACCCCTGCTTGCAGGCCCCTCTGGAATATTACATATTCCGCAAAATCCTCATTTTTATTATTATTTCCACGTCCCAAAAGGACTCTAAAATTCCCAAAACCCATAAAAAATATTATTTTATATTTTTTATAACCTTATCTATTTATTTTGCCGGCCGTGTAGCTAGAAGGTTCAGTCCTTGGCATCACGTAGCCTGACACTACTTCACACCCGCCGGGAAACTTGCCGCCATTCGTATCCGAAATGGACATCCGCTCTCCCCCGATTACCCAGAATCAGAACAGCTATTATACCCCCCCTCACCATCTAAGCTACCCTCATCAACCGCACCAACAACCAGGGTACAACAACTACCACTATTACGGGCAGACTCCTTATCAACGCCCCAACAACAACAATTCGTGGAGAGGGAGGGGCCGAAACAACTGGCGCAGACCCCGCGACACGACTTCCAATATGATGGAGATCGGCGACTTCTTCGTGAGAGCCAAGAGGGCTCTCAATGCCATGCAACGAAGAGGACGCGGCCGGGGCTTCCGCCATCGCGGAAGGGGACAGAACAGCAACAACCCAGCCTACCATCAATAAGCTCGCAGCTACCACTTGCTAGCCAAGTTAGTCCCACCCCTTCTCAATTGGAAAAGGTTTTCAGCAATATTGACCATGAATTTGTCTCTGAAGCCCCTTTCTTAATAGAGGATCGTCTGAAGGATCTCTTTGCGAATTTTTTGGCAGAACTATCAGGAACAATGGAAACCTTCCCTGGAACATTACTCGAATCATGTGTCGCGCGTTTGAACTCAACTATATCGACTTCAGTCCAGGACCTAGTCAGGACTGAAATCCTTCCCTCGCTCTTTGAAAAAATTATGAATCATGTCTCAGAGTTTTCCACTCCCCCATCTAAAAATGCTCATGTAGATAGTTTAGTCAGTGACAAGTTAGATAGCTTACAAGATATTATTGTAGGAATGAATTCAGTCCAAGAAGATAAAATTGACAAGTTATCTACAAACTTTGCGCATATGGAAGACCAACTCAGAGAACAAGTCTTGGATCTCAAACATAAGCTCTTAGAGAGTAAGAACCGTGAGGAGGAACTGTTGGAACAAATGAAAAGAAGGATAGGGGACATTTCTTCTATATCTTCCTCCTTGAACTACAAAATAGACAAATGTCTTGCTCAGGAGAAAAGTAAGTCTTATGAACCTCAAGTCCATAAATCATATGAACATCAAGTTCATAATGCTCCCCAAAGCCATGAGGAACTCAATCTTCATTACAATAATCCTTTTATGAATCAGCATTCCCTCCACATTCATCCTGAGAAACAGGATTTCAAACATCAAAAGTTCTCATCTTCCAAAACTGAAATTAGACATAGTGCACCTCCCCCTCCTCTTCCAAATGACAATGTCCCTCAGTGGCAAGTTGATTTCCCTTTCATCAATCAAGACCACATTGAAGCAGAAATGAGGAAGGAATTGTGGAAGTCTATCCCCAAGACCAGTGAGTGGGAGAAGTTCTCAGGTGAACTCCCCTACAATCATGAACTCTGGCTCAAAAATATAGATGTATTTGTTCAAGATTATTGCATGTTAGATCATATGATCATTAGCAGGTTGACTGCCCTGTTCACTGACACAGCAAAAAACTGGTACATCGGTATCAGAGATAGCCATGAGAACAGATCTTGGGCTTGGTGGAAAAATACCATCAGAACCAAGTTTGGTACTCATAACTGGAAATGGAAGATGCAACAAGAATTTGAAAAAGACTATTTCAGTTTGGAAAACAAAAGGGTCCACAAATGGTTCAACACTCAAAGAGAAAGGTTGAGAGCTTTCCAACCAGAACTTAGTGAGTATCTTATTTGTGAAAAAATCCTAAAACAATGCCCAGGTAATCTAGAACATGCTGTCAAGAGTAGATACAAAAAGGATGCCACTGACATGAATTTCGAAGAGATGGTCATCATCATAGAAGAAGTATTGGACAGGGCCATGAAATACCCCAGAACTGTTTCCAATAATTCTACCAACCAATTCTCCAAAAGTTCATGGAAGAATAATACTTCTAGTACTAGAGTTGAACCCAGCAAGACTGAAAATGAAGTTAAAAAGCAGTCCAATAACTCTGTCCCTGCTACTAGAAACAAAGATGTTTGTAACTTCTGCAGACAACCTGGGCACTATTCTAGAGAGTGCCCCAAAAGGAGACAAAGAATCAATGAAGTGGGAATTGACAATCTAGACGAGTCATATGATGGTGAGAAGGATGACCAACTCAGCCAGCAATCTCCTGCTGAGGAAGCCGAAAACCACTCCAATGAACATGACAGTGACCAATTTGTCCTTGCTATGAACCAGGAGAGAGACTATGAACATTCTGGCCATGTTATGAATGAGTTCTTTGAGTATGCTGTTGAATGCGAACCACTCACCGAATACTCTATTGCTGAAATACAAGCAGAATCTCATCAACCTCAAACTTGGAATAACAGCTTTCAATCTTCTCATGTTGAAGATGCTAGGCTTATGAGATGTAAACCTGACAAAGGAAAAGCTCATCTGATTGGTTTCCAAACCCTCACTACTGTCCTCATCAACAACTCTGAATATTCTTGTCTGTTGGACAGTGGTGCTTCTTGCTCTATAATTAACAACACTCTTCTAAATTCCATTGTTCCAGAATGGAAACATCTTCTCTTGCCAATTACCCATGCTAGATTTCACAGTTGCAGTGACCAGCTCAAAGCTCTGGGCATCATTGAATTAGCCCTCATCTTCCCTCACACAAGAGGATCAGTCAGGATTATGGCTGAATTTGTCGTTATGGAGAATGCTAAAATGAATTACCTTATTCTAGGAAATGATTACCAATCTCTATATGGTTTTGACATCACAAACAGCAAGGAAAGATACTTCACCATTGGGAATGAGAATAAGAAAAAGAAATTCAGCTTCAAGTCCCCAATACTAGAGAAACCCCTTCCTTCATCAGAAATTGCTGCTTTGAAAGATGTGAATCCCCTGTTCAATAAATTCATCAAAGAAGATCTTTCAGATGCCAAAATCTATGATCAATTGACTCTTGACAAGAGAAATTCCTTGTTTGACATTCTTTTTAAGAACAGGGATGCCTTTGCTGATACTGCTCAGCCTCTAGGAGCCATCAGAGGCCATGAAGTCAGTATAAAATTGACTACAGATAGACCTTATCCTCCATTACTGAGAAGACCACCTTATCCTGCTAGTCCCAAAAGCAGAGAAGCACTGGATGAACACATTGAAGAACTAGTTAGATTGAATGTCCTCAGGAAAGTTGGCCATAATGAAGTTGTAGAAATCACTACTCCTGTCATCATAGCTTGGCACAATGGAAAATCCAGGATGGTGGGTGACTTCAGAGCTTTGAACACTTACACCTCAGCGGATAGATATCCCATCCCAAAAATAAGTGAAACTCTGAATAACTTGGCCAAAGCAAAGTTCCTCACAAGTATGGATGTCCTGAAAGGTTTCCACCAGAATGTGATAGCCCCTGAGTCCAGGAAATACTTAAGAATAATCTGTCACAAGGGCATATATGAATACTTGAGAATGCCTTTTGGGATCAAGAATGCTCCCTCCCACTTCCAGAGGATGATGGACATTGAATTCAGGAGAGAACTTTCTGAAAAATGGGTGATCATCTATATTGATGACATTATCATTATGTCCAATAATTGGGAAGAACACATCCAGAGGATTGACAGAATCCTTCAGATAGTCATCAACATGAACATGAAAATCTCTCTGAAAAAGTGTAACTTTGGATTTCACCAGATCAAAGCTCTAGGTCATGTTTTGTCTGGGATAGCCATAGGGATAGACCAAAACAAGGTAGCTGCTGTATTGAACAAACCTGTCCCCTCTAACAGAAAAGAAATCCAATCTTTTCTTGGATTTGCTGGTTACTACAGACAACATATTGACAAATTTGCTGAAATTGCCAAACCACTGACTGAGCTCTGTAAAATTGAAACAGTGTTTGAAATGACCCATCAAAGACTATTAGCGTACAAACTCCTCATTGAGAAGCTGACCTCAGCCCCTCTTCTTCTTTTCCCTGATTGGAAGCTTCCCTTTAAGCTCTATGTTGATGCCAGTATGGTTGGGTTAGGTGCTGCTTTACATCAAGTGCAGATTATAGATGGTGTTTTAAAGGAAGGCCCCATAGTTTTCATCTCCCGGCAGCTGAAAGACTCTGAAGCAAGATATGGAGCCAGTCAACTTGAATGCCTGTGTCTAGTCTGGGCACTAGATAAACTCCACTATTACCTTGATGGCAGTGTCTTTGAAGTCATAACAGACTGCACTGCTCTGAGGTCATTGCTGAATATGAAAACACCCAAAAGACATATGTTAAGATGGCAAATTTCTATTCAGGAATACAGAGGGAATATGACTATCCAACACAGAGATGGGAACATTCACAAGAATGCTGATGGACTTAGCAGATGGGCTCTCCCCAACAATCCTAGCAATCCTACTTATGATCCAGAAGAAGAGCCTGATGATGACAAGTTTCCCATCATGGGCATTCATGTTTCCACCTTCAAAGCTGAGTTCTTTGACACTGTCAGAGATGGGTACCAAAAGGACAATAATGCAGTAATTATCTCCCAGCTTTTGATGAAAAGCTGTAAAGACCCCCAGCTGGCAAGTGGCTTATCAGATGTTTGGAAGACTTCCTATGCTGAAGGCAGATTCTCCTTGTTTGATGGCCTCATCTACCACAGAGAGAAACATAACTCTGTTCTGGTCATAGTGGATAAAATGACCATCCATACTATCCTCCATGAATGTCATGACAGTGTCTATTCAGGCCACTTGTCTGAAGATAGAACCCTGGAAAAGGTAGCAGACACTGCTTGGTGGGTGAACTGGAAGAAAGACACAACAGATTATTGTAGTTCTTGTGATAGGTGTCAGAAAGCTAACAAAGCTACAGGAAAGAGATTTGGCCTACTCCAAAAGATCCAAGAACCATCCAAACCTTGGGATATTATTAATATGGATTGGGTGACTTCCCTCTCTCCTGGAGGAGCTGCTAGTTACAATGCCTGTCTTGTTGTAGTTGACAGATACTCCAAGACCCCAATTTTTGTCCCTTGCTTCAAAGAAGACTCTGCTATGGATACAGCTATCCTGTTCTGGAATAGAATAATGCCAAGAACTGGTATCCCAAAGATTATCATCTCAGACAGAGACCCCAAGTTCACCTCTGAATTCTGGAGAAGTTTGCACTGCATGTTAGGGACCAAACTAGCATTCTCCACTGCCTACCATCCTCAAACTGATGGCCTAGCTGAAAGGATGATTCAAACTTTGGAAGATATGGTTAGGAGGTTCTGTGCTTATGGTTTAGAATTCAAGGACAATGAGGGTTACACTCATGATTGGGTCTCTCTCCTTCCAATACTTGAATTAGCCTACAGCACCAGTATCCACTCTACCACAGGTAAAGCTCCCGCCATATTAGAAAAAGGATGGCTACCAAATCTTCCTAAAGACTTCATTAAACAAGATGCAGTTGACATACACCCTACTGCAGGCACTTATGGCAAGATATTTGAGAAAGCCAGGATCCATGCTGAAAACTGCATCAAAGAGTCAACTGCTTACAACAAGGAAAGGTGGGACAGAAGCCATAAAGAGCCTGAATTCAAAGTTGGAGACCAAGTCCTCATTTCCACAGCTAACTTCACCAACCTAGCTGGACCAAAGAAGATGAGAGACTCCTTTGCTGGTCCTTTTGTTGTGAAAGCTCTCCATGGAAAGAATGCTGTTGAAGTAATCCTCACAGGAGAATTCAGTAGGAAACACCCAACTTTCCCTGTTAGTCTGATTAAACCTTACAACAAACCTGACCCTTCCAGATTTCCTTTGAGGAAGCAGATCAAAATAGTCATTCCTCCCTTAGAACAACCTCCAAAGTCCAAAGTCATACAGAAAATTCTCAGAGAGAAGAGGCTTAGAGTAGACAACAGAGATGTGAAAATGTACTTAGCCAGATATAAAGGCTTTGGAGCTGACCAGGATGAATGGCTCTTAGAAAAAGACATCCCGGATGCTTCTGTTTTACTTAGGCAATTCAGGAGTGACAAAAGAACAACTTAGCCTGTCTTCTCTTGGAGAACACACCCTCCTTTGGTGGTAGGGAGTGTCAGCCTTAGAGACAACACTGTTGCCCAAAAGGCTTCAACAGTGCCTTACTCAAATCCTCTGCAATTCAAGCTTCATTTTCATATATTGCATGTGCTACAATTGTGTAGTATTATTCCACTGAAGAGTGGAATAATTCTCTAACTTTTAATCATTTTCTAAGTTCTGTTCATATTGAATATATTCATTTTGATCTTCAGAGTTCATCTCCCCCGGAGGAAAAACATGAACTCCAGGAATCAATCAACCAGAACTACTACACCAGCAGAACTAGCCATTGGACAACTTTCACTACTCAACACATCAAGGTCCTCCCATCTCCTCACTACTCAGTGGTCATTTGGGGTCACCTTTTTGTTGACAAGTAAGCATTGCTCCAATCTCTTCTTCTCTCACTAGTCTTCTGATTGCTTGATTACACATCTTCTCCTCCTCTTCATTGATCATCAAAGAGGCATTTATCATCAATTATAACTTCATTCCTTTCTTGCTTTTCTGTGGGCTTTTGAGCAATTAAACCCACATAGGTTTCCCTCTAAAGAACCTTGATCAGTTTCCTTTGATCTAAAAAACTGGGCAGCTGAAGAGCTGTTTACCCTCTCTGTTTCTTTTAGAGAGGAGGCGTAAGAGTTATCTCCGCTACTTGCTCTCCTTTTGGATTGAGCTTATTCCTCACCTTTAAAGTTAGAGAAGTATAAATAAACTTTAAGAATTCTCATCATTATAGTCTTCATATTCTAAGTTCCAAATTCTATTCTTTAAGTCCTCTCTTTCTCCCTCTAGTTGTATCCCCTTCCCTTGAAATACAACCAGAGTTCCCCCATCTTGTGTCCTGCTGTCACCGTAGAGGCTCAGGCTCACAACCAACTCCAGATTATTGATGACATGCCTGTAGAAGGACCCATATGCTTTATTTGTAGACAATTAAAGAACTCTGAGAGGAGATATGGAGCTAGTCAATTAGAATGCCTGTGCTTGGTGTGGGCACTGGAAAAAATGCATTATTACTTGGATGGTAGTGTTTTTGAAGTTATTACAGATTGTACTGCTTTGAAATCCCTGCTGAACATGAGTACACCCAATAGGCATATGTTGAGGTGGCAAATTGCAATCCAGGAATATAGAGGCAATATGACCATAATCCATAAAGCAGGTACTTTGCATAAAAATGCTGATGGACTGAGCAGGTGGTCCTTACCTAATACTCCTGACAACCCAGCCTGGGTTCCTGAAGATGTGGAGCAAATGCCTATAATGGGTATAAGCATCACGGATTTAGAAGATGAATTCTTTGAAAACATCAGACAGAGTTATAAGCAGGATAAGAACTGCACTATCTTGGTCCAAATCCTGAAAACAGATCAGAAAGATGAGGAATTAGTAAATTCCCTGGACCCTGATTGGAATAAATCTTACTTAGAAGGGAGGTTTCACCTGTTTGATGGTATCATATATCACAGAAGTAAACACACATGTGTTTTAACTGTCACAGACAGAACTATCATTAATACTATCCTGTATGAGTGTCACGACTCTAATTTTTCTGGACATCTTAGTACAGACAGAACTGAGGATAGGATTAAAAATACAGCTTGGTTGCCAGGCTGGAGAAATGATGTACAAACCTACTGCTCATCATGTGACAGATGCCAGAGAGCTAACAAAGCCACAGGCAAGAGGTTTGGACACATGATGAAAATTGAAGAACCCACCATGCCCTGGGAAACAGTGAATATGGACTGGGTCACAGGGTTGCCACCTGGAGGCAAGAAGAACTATAATGCTTGTCTAGTTGTTGTTGACAGATTTAGCAAAACCCCCATCTTCCTCCCATGTCACAAAGATGACACAGCCATGGATACGGCTCTTATGATCTGGAACAGAGTGATATCTTGGACTGGCCTATTCAAAACCATAATCAGTGATAGGGACCCCAAGTTCACTTCTGAACTGTGGACTAATCTGTACCAATTATTTGGTACTAAGCTAGCTTTCTCCACTGCCTACCACCCACAGACAGATGGACTAGCTGAAAGAATGATCCAAACCCTGGAAGACATGCTTAGAAGATTCTGTGCTTATGGGCTGGAATTTAAAGATTCTGATGGATTTACTCATGATTGGGTGACCCTACTGCCAGCACTTGAACTAGCATATAGAACCTCCACACATGCCTCCACAGGCAAAACACCCTCCTTGCTGGAGAAAGGATGGAACCCAAGATTACCTCAAGATAGCCTGAGGAAAGATTTGATTGACATCCACCCTACAGCTGCCAGCTTTAAATCCATGCTGGATAAAGCCAGGAGCCATGCACAGAGATGTATGGATGACGCCTTCCAATATAGTAAAGAGAAGTGGGATAAGAAACACAAGTTGCCTACATTCAAAATTGGTGACCTTGTGTTGATATCTACAGTGAACTTTAATAATATTAAAGGCCCCAAGAAGCTTAAACATGCCTTTGTAGGTCCCTTTGTAGTCAAAGCCCTCCATGGCGACAATGCTGTGGAAGTTGAACTTTCTGGGGAACTAGAAAAGAAACACCCAACCTTCCCTGTCAGCCTTCTGAAACACTATACTGAAGCAGAAGCAGACCTATTCCCCCTGAGGAAAGTAGTACCTGAACAGGAGCTACCCCCATTAGAACCTCCTGAAGTTAAAGTTGTTCATAAAATACTTAAGGAGAAAGTTATGAGGGGAGTCAAGGAAAAATTATATTTAGTCCGGTACAGGAATCCAATCCATGAGGATGAGTGGCTACCAGCTAAAGATATCCCAAATTCTGAGAAGTACCTCAGGAGACATACAAATACTAAGAATTAATCTTTTGATTAATCCTTTTTTTTAGTGGTAGGGAGTGTCAGCCCTAGAGATACTTCAAAGTATCCAAAGGACTGCTATTTTATATTCAACTCACTTATATCTTCTGTAATATTAGTAAATCCTTGAATATTATTGCAGAAATGGATTTCTGATGTAAATTTATGTAGGGTTACCCACTGAGAGTACCCCTGAATTATTACTCCTTATAGTACTTTGGCCATTCTCAAAGTACCACGGAGAAACTACTACAAAACATTAAAATGTAAAATATTTAACATGCTAATACATAGTATAAGCATATTTTTGGCGCAGAGAAAGAACATAAACAAGGTTGTTAAACAATGCAAACCTTGTCTTCCTTGGCTGAGAATTTATTTCTATGGGAAATATACTACTTATTAGATATTCCCTTATTGTAGAAATAGAATTACCCTTTCCCATGAAAGTGTGGGTAAATTCTTCAATTCATTATCCTTATTAGTGTGGCTTCATGAGTAAATGGTTCATAAATATACTCATGATGTCATGGGGACAGGATAATAAATTTTCACATCCATAGAATTGGCCACAAATCTTCACGTAGAAGTTTGTGCTCATTCCCTGGCTTGTTTAAACTCCCAGAGGCTCCTCATGGCGCCCAAAGGGACCTCTAGGCCTTAAAAGGAAGGCCTCTGACGCCCAAAGATGGATTCCTCAGCCTATTCACCCACATACTTAGTTATAAACTCAGTATAAGTGAGTATTCTCCTCCTACTTCTAGAGTAGTGTTCCTCTATCTAAATCCTTTCCCACTGGAGCTTTTAGCCTGCATTATTATCCCCAATTAATGCGCCTAAATCCTCCTTAAAAATAGTAGCTGAAAGACCACCACCTCTGCCTGCAGCCATTCTGTCACGTGCTTTCCTACTATTATCCTTTTTGTTGCTTTATAGCTTCAAAATAACAACTATTTATAGTTGTTCTCCTACCCAAACTGTTGTATATCAACTTTTGGCGTAACAGGAGTGCAGAACTAACCCATTATTTCATTGGGGTAGGACTAGTAATAGTCCTTTAAATTGTTCTATCAGCACATTCATAGTGATTTGGGCCATTTTGGACCAACATCTCATAGAAATAGCTGTCAACTGGGGGCCTCATCGTGCTTTTTACCTGAGCCAACATCTTGTTGTCTAACCCCTGTCATTTTTTTCTTTTTTACCCCGCGTAAAATAGTCAAAAACTGACCATTTAACCTTTTTTCCTACTTTTCGAAATTTCCTACTTTTCAGGGATTTCCAAAAAGCTACCATCAGTTCTTGCCATAAATTTATTTCAAGGCCATCTCCGAGTTCGTGAGCATCTCCTCTACAGCGCTACCGTCTCGGATTTTTTGATTTGTGCTTAGCGCATAAAGTTATCCGTAGCCAAAGACAGCGTTACTTATACCCGCGATCTACTCCTCCTACAGTAGAACCGCTGTAACTTCTTCGTTACTCATCCGATCACCAAACCGAGACTACCAACGAGTGCGCCTGAGCTTTCTCTTTGACGCTACCGTGCCCGATTTTTTGATCGGTTGTGTATTCTCTTTTTTTCCCTAGTGTCTGTTCCAGCCACTACCAACCCCGCGAACCGACACCAGTCAGTTCCACCAGCTCTTTTGAGCCCGGCAGTCATCTCTACAGCCCCTAAGGCACCGGCGACTGTCCCAGCAAGGAACTTGTTCAACCAGCTCAACGCTTTTGAGCTCGCAAGTGATCTCCTCAAACGTACATATTTTTTTATTATTACTTCTCCTTGTCACAAATCTGAGTATTGACCATGACTGTCAATACCAGGTCAGGAGTTGACCACAAATCCAAGCCTCCCTCCAACCGTGGAAGCCGCCGAGGAAGAGGACGAGGACGACCTGGAAATGATCACGGATCAACCCCCAGGTCAGTTTCCCAGGAGTCTACTAGCGCCGCGAGCCAGTTCTCTGACGCCGTGTCTGCTGTACCTTCTGTACATTACAGCGTTCACAGGAGCCCCGGCGCTGACAAGCGCTCAAGTGAACGCCGTGGAAATGCTTCTGGGATCAAAGCAGGCGTACTTCAACGCCAAGCGGGACGAGGAATGGGCGTGTCTCACGGCCTACCTCAACACAGTCCTCAGCTGGGTGAAAGTAGTGAGATCCTTCATCACCTGGCCGGACCTGTTGGCGCGCCTAGGGAACTGGAACCCCTACAGGGAACGCCCCATCGCCAAGAACCTGACAGAGAGGGCGCGTTACAGCGAGCCGATCTACCGACCGGACGGCACCATGCACGCAGCCTTAGCCCAGTACAAAATCCCCAAAGGGCAGGGCAACGCAAAAAATCCGCCTCCGTTGGCGAGGAAACTCCCAAGCGGCGCCAACTTGTCGTCTTCCAGCAAACCCACGTCCAGCACACATCCCAAGAAAAAGGGAAAGGGAGGGTGGAAGAAGTCAGAGTCTTTCCAATGGAAAAGCGTCATCAAGATGGCGAAGACCTTAGTAGAAGTCAAAGAGGCAATGAAAGAAAATTAGCCCCTGTTGTATTTAGTCCTACACGCGCCGTAACCTGCTCTGCAAATATGCTTGTTTCTCCTGATTCTGACGTCCCACCTGAGACAATTGAGAATGTGAGAGACTTTTTTGATCAAATTTTGATTAAAAACATTGATCATATTGATAATAAAATCAATGATATAGTTACACTGTCCAGTAATAACTACAGCGTGACGAAACAAGTCCATAGAAACATTTCTGAAAACATTGAGAGTAAGATCAAAGAAATTAAGCAAGCCAATGGTGTGCAAGGATTTGATCTTCAACAGTTGTCTAAATTTGTCACCAGCACTGTAGATGCTAAGCTTAATGAGCTAAACCAGGTGAATATCCAGAATAGAAATGAATTAAAATTGTTAACAAAAGTCATTTCTGGCCAAAGCAAAGAAATTACGCAAATGGCTACAGAAAACAAAAACCTAGTGCAGACGCTGGAAGTTGTTAAAAAGAGTTTAGCATCAAACCAGGCAATACACATACCTGTGGCACAAAACCATGATGGTGTAATAGCTGAAATTCATAAGCTAAGTGAAGAGCTGTCATTGAAAATTAGCAATTCAGAAACAGCTGTGATTCAAGAAATCAAAGATACTGTAGAGAAATTACAGGAAGAGAATGACACAAGCTCTGAAGTCCAAGTAGACAATATTCTAGGAATCTTGGAAAAAGTAGAGAAAATGGATAGAGAATTCAAATGCCAAATGAAAGCCATGGAGTCCAACATGAGTACTAGATTTGTGAAAATGGACATAAGCATTCTTGGGCAAATGAAGTCTTTAGAAGAGCTGATCAAAAATCAAGTATTCACAGATGTCCCTGAAAATACACCTACAGACCAAAACCATTATAGTAAAGGTGCACAAGGTTTGGATAACCCAAAATCAGGAAATCCCCCAGCTAGCTCAATGGGGATGAACAATGGTGCTCCACCCCCGTTTCCTCCAGGGGTAGATAATGCCAATACTACACCTAAGGATTCAGCACCTAGAGATCCAGGCAAACCTGAAGTTCCCAGAATTAAAGATTGGCCTAAATTCAATGGTGAAGGTGAATATGACCACCTGGAATTTATTAGGACCATTGAATTGATGAAAGAAGATTTTGAGTTATCTGACACAGCAATAGCTGGTAGACTCAGCTCTTTATTCAAAGGCACAGCCAGTAGATGGTTCAATGACATCAGGACTGAGAATGGTAGGCAACCATGGTCATGGTGGAGAGAACAAATCATGAAGAAATGGGATAGTCCAGCCTGGAGGTTCAAAATTGAAAACAAATTTGATGAGAGTATCTTTGACATTGAAAAAGATTCCCCCGTGAAATGGGTACTTGCTCAGAAAGATAGACTCCAAGCATTGTGGCCATTTATGAGCTTGCAGGATAAACACCTCAGAATTTTAAAGAAATGTGGTGGAGACCTGGAACATGCCATTAAAAGTAGAAGCCCACCCAATGCATCTACTGAAGATATCCTCAATATTCTAGAGGATATAACTACTAGAACTAGGATTGGCAGGAGATTTAAACCTGTTAAGAACTACTCTACAGACAAGAATGACAGGAGTAGCCCACAAGCCAGTACTAGTAAGGACAACACTAGAGATAAACAAGCACCCAAGAAGTGTTTCACTTGCTTCAAAATGGGCCACACATCTGAGACTTGCCATCAGACAAAGAAGAAGGCTGTGAACCATGTAGAAGCCAAAGAAACAGAGGTGAATGCTGTTGATGAGGAGCCTGAAGAAGTCATAAATGACTATGAAGATGGCTCTTCTATATCTGACATGGATGAAAATGTGGTCCATATGGATTTTGACATAGCTGATGTAGTCTATGAGAGTCATTTGCCACAGGAATGGAATCCAGGACAGGAGATAACCAATGTCTCTGAAGCTAGATTGATGAAAACAAAACCTTCTAGGGGCAAAGGTTATACTTCAGGGAAGTCTAATTTGACCTGTGTTGTATTTAACGACCAGGAAGCAGATATGCTACTGGATAGTGGGGCTTTTTGCTCCATAGTTTCCAAAAAGTATTTGACAAAATTCCTCCCGGAATTTGTGGATCAACTTCTTCCAGTTGGGTCCCTAAAGCTGAATAGTGCCAGTAACACTATGAAACCTATAGGTATATATCCTACTAGCCTGATTATACCTCATGTGCAAGGTTCTGTAAAAATCCACGTAGAATTCATAGTTGTTGAAGATGGGGTCAGCAATTACTTCATACTAGGGAATGATTATCTCACTATCTATGGATTTGATATTACAAATAGTAGAGCGAGATACTTTACCATAGGAAATGATAATAAAAGGAAGAAATTCCTTTTTAAGAATAAAGATAGGATAGCAATCCAGGAAATTACCAGAAATCCTGCATTTGAGGAGTTTGTAGAATCACAATTGAAACAATCTAAAATTTGTGATCAACTCCGTGCTGATCAAGTATTACAGTTGAATGAGATGTTATTCAAACATCAGGATGCTTTTGCTTCTGAAACAGAACCTCTAGGAGCTGTGATAGGTCATGAAGTAGATATCACATTAAATATTGAAAGACCATACCCTCCTCTGTTGAGAAGACCAGCCTACCCTGCCAGCCCCAGAGCCAGAGTAGAATTGGAGAAACACATCAATGAACTGATCAGACTTAATGTCTTGAGGAAGATTGGTCATAATGAAGAAGTGGAGATCACCACTCCAGTAATCATTTCTTGGCATAATGACAAGTCCAGGATGGTGGGAGATTTCAGAGCTCTGAACAATTATACAGTTCCTGACAGATACCCCATTCCTAGGATTGCTGAAACTTTGACTAATATAGCCAAAGCAAAGTACATCACCAGTATGGATGAACTGAAAGGATTTCATCAAAACAGAGTGACTGAGAGAGCTAGAAAGTATCTCAGGATTATTACTCATAAAGGTGTGTATGAATATTTGAGAATGCCCTTTGGGATCAAAAATGCCCCTTCCCACTTCCAGAGGATGATGAACTCAATCTTTACTGCTGAATTATCAGAAGGATGGCTCATTGTTTACATTGATGACATCATAATATGCTCATCCACATGGGAAGAACATATGGACAGATTAACTCTAGTTCTTAAGAAAGTAATCAAGGTTAACCTCAAGATTTCTTTAAAGAAATGTGCATTTGGATTCCGGGAACTAACAGCCTTAGGCCATGTAGTTTTGGGACTTTCCCTTTGCATTGATCAAAATAAGGTAGCAGCAGTGATGAAAAAACCTGCCCCTACAACCAAAAAGGAGTTACAGAGCTTCCTTGGTTTTGCTAGTTATTACAGACAACACCTTGAGGGTTTTGCAGCCTTGGCTAGAAGTCTGTATGAAATCTGTTCCAATGATGCAGGCTTTGAAATGACCCATGAGAGGGTGCAAGCTTTTCAGAAGATCAAGGAGCACCTCACCAATGCCCCACTTCTGTTAATGCCTGACTTCCACAAACCTTTCAGATTATACGTGGATGCTTCTATGGAAGGTCTAGGAGCAGCATTGCACCAACTCCAGATTATTGATGACATGCCTGTAGAAGGACCCATATGCTTTATTTCTAGACAATTAAAGAACTCTGAGAGGAGATATGGAGCTAGTCAATTAGAATGCCTGTGCTTGGTGTGGGCACTGGAAAAACTGCATTATTACTTGGATGGTAGTGTTTTTGAAGTTATTACAGATTGTACTGCTTTGAAATCCCTGCTGAACATGAGTACACCCAATAGGCATATATTGAGGTGGCAAATTGAAATCCAGGAATATAGAGGCAATATGACCATAATCCATAAAGCAGGTACTTTGCATAAAAATGCTGATGGACTGAGCAGGTGGTCCTTACCTAATACTCCTGACAACCCAGCCTGGGTTCCTGAAGATGTGGAGCAAATGCCTATAATGGGCATAAGCATCACGGATTTAGAAGATGAATTCTTTGAAAACATCAGACAGAGTTATAAGCAGGATAAGAACTGCACTATCTTGGTCCAAATCCTGAAAACAGATCAGAAAGATGAGGAATTAGTAAATTCCCTGGACCCTGATTGGAAGAAATCTTACTTAGAAGGGAGGTTTCACCTGTTTGATGTATTGAAATAGGTGGATTAGATTGATAATAAAGTGGTAAAACTAATGTTTATACACTATAAAAGATGTTAATGATTGTTGAGTGAGTGTTTTTGGTGGTATGGTAGCTTGGAGTGATGGTAAGGTAATATGATGAGATGATATGAAAAATGTGAGTGAATGGAATACAAATGATGGGCCATGAATAGCCAAGTATTTATAGAGAAGAGAAGGTTGAGCAAAGCAGTGCTGCAGACTTTCCATGAGAAAAGTCTTGTGGCCATTTCTGCTTTTGCACAGATAAGAAAAGTACATTTAAACTTTTCTTTTCTTATCATGAATGCATAATTCTTCTTTTGCATTTCTTTTCCTCACAAAGTAATATGCTGCAAAGTAAGCAGCATTTTCCTCAGCCAATAGCTCAGCAACTGCTGTGGAATAATTCTCAGCAGTTGTTGCAGATGTTGCAACATTAGTACACATCTCAGCACTTAATGCTGAGATGGTAATATTCCCTTCTACAGGGATTATACCTTCAACACCCCCCCTTAATCCTGTAGGAGTGAGTAATCTTAAGCTGATACAGAATTTTATATGCTTGACTCTATCTAAGGCTTTAGTCATTATATCTGCTGTCATATCTGCTGTTGGTATATATTCCAAAGCTATCTCTTTATATTTTACAGCTTCCCTGATATAATTGTAATGGACATCTATGTGTTTTGTCCTGGAGTGAAATACTGGATTACTTGCTAGTTTTATTGCTCCTTGATTGTCAGAAAATAATATTCCATATTTCTGGGATTTGTAAGTATCTTCCAGAATCTTTCTAATCCACTTTGACTCTTGTGCTGCAGATAAATATGCTCTGTATTCTGCTTCTGTGGAAGAAAGACTTACTGCTGATATTTTCTTGGATCTCCAAGAAATCAAGTTATTCCCAAGGAAATAGACAAATCCACTTGTGGATTGCTTTAAATCATTTTCTGCCCAACTGGAATCAGAATATCCCACAAGATTGAAATCTTCACTCTTTTTATATTCTAGTCCTAGACCTTGAGTTCCTTTCAAGTACCTAAGGCATCTCTTGAAGGCTTGCCAATGTTTTAATCCTGGATTCTCCAAGAACTGAGATAATATTCCCACAGTGTATGTAATATCTGGTCTGGTACACTGTGACAAGTAATTTAAACAACCTATTGCTGCTCTGTAGTCATTTCCTGTTTTCTTGAACTCTATTATTTCTGCTTCAGTAGATTTTTCTAACTTCATATTAGACTGCATAGGAGTTCCATAGGTTTTAGCATCCTCCATGTTTTATTTGGTTACTAATGCTTTAACATAGTGTTCTTGATCAATTCTGATTGATCCTTTATTGTGTGTTATTTTCATTCCCAAAACATGTTGAGCTTTGCCTAAGTCTTTTATTTTAAAATCTTTCTTTAACATGCTAAGTAATTCTTCTTTCTTTGGACCTATGACAATTATGTCATCTACCCACACAAATAATATTGTTCCATCTTTTATGAACAGGCATGGGTCTGCTTCACTTATTTGAAAACCTTTATTTTCTAACCATGTAGACATGGTATTATACCATGATCTTGCTGATTGTTTTAGGCCATATAGTGACTTCTTGAGCTTTATGATGTACTCATTATTTCCCCCCTTCAAGAAGTTATCTATATTTTTACTCCTAAGAGTTTCTGGCTTAGTTTCTATTAGCCATTCTTTAAAACCCTCTGGGATGTTCATATATACAGTTTCATCTTCTTCCAGAGTGGCATTGAGGTATGCTGTAACAAAATTAGCTTGCCTTATTTCTTCTCCTGTCTCTACAGCAAGAGCAATTATGTACCTCAATGTTGATAATCTACCTGTAGGTGAGAATGTTTCTTGGTAATCAATACCTTCTTTCTGCTTGAAGCCTTGAGCAACACATCTTGCTTTGTATCTTTTTAATTCTCCCAACTCATTAAATTTCTGGGTTAGTACCCATCTACTTCCAACCAATGTCTTTCCCTTTTCTAAATCAGATCTACTTATGATCTCAAAGACTTGGTTGTTTTCTAATGAGTCCAATTCTTCAAATATGGCACTTTTCCATTTTTGTTTATCTGGGAGCTTCATGGCTTCTTTATAGCTGTTTGGGACAACTCTATTTTCCATTTCAAAAGAAGCTTGGAAGGCTATGGCACTTTGCTCTTCCTCTACAGTTTCTTCTATTTCTGTTATGTAAGCACAATTTGCTCTCCATTTACCATATTTGTCTTCAAGATTTTTAATTCTTTCACTTCTTCTTACTGGTGCTACAGTTTTTGAGACTTTTTCTATAGCTGGGGGGCTATTATTTTTTGTTTCTCTTTCTTTAACTTCTTCTGTAGCTTTATCTTCAACTGGCAATATTGGAGTTTCCCAAACATCCTCATGGATTGTTTTCTTTAATGGGAAGACACTTTCATGGAACTTTACATCTCTTGTTCTTATTATCTTCTTTCCTTCAGGGTCATATATCCTGTAACAAGTGCTCAATTGATCATAGCCAATCATGATCCCTTTCTTGCTCCTGGATTCTAGTTTTCCTATTTTTCCATGGTGACTGATGTTATAATAAACCAAACATCCAATTGTTCTTAATTTCTTGGTGTTGGGGACTTCTTTCATAAACATCTCTAATGGACACCCTCTTTCAGTTTCAATTACATTATGTAAGTAACTGACTGTAGAAAGAACCTCTGCCCATAAAAACTTTGGGAGGCTTGCTTCAAGCATGATGGTTCTGACTCTTTCCATAAGAGTTCTGTTCATTCTTTCCACAATTCCATTATTTTGTGGGGTATGGGGAGTGGTTATGATGTGTGTAAGTCCAAAATCTCTCAACACATCCTGGAATTCTTCTCCAATGAATTCTCCCCCTCCATCAGTAATTATCCTTTTTAGATTTTTCAGAATTCCCATCCTGTCCCACCTTTTAAATAAGAACATAATTTCTTCTGCTGTATCATTTTTATGTTTAATGGGCTTTACCCAAGTAAAGTTACTAGCAGTATCAACTAGATTTATAAAATATTTAGATCCCCCCAGGGATGCAGGACTGAAAGGGCCTGCCAAATCAATGGAGTATTCTTCTCCACATTTCAGGGTTCTATCCCTTGATTTTGAGAATTTGTTTCTGGTCATTCTACCAAATTTGCAGCTTTTACATTGTTCATCTGTTAGTTTATGTCCAGATCTTCTATGTATAATAGATGAATATGCACTTTTTTCTGCTGGTCTTAAATTTGCATGTAAGAGTTTAGATTTAACTACTCCATCAAATATAACTTTATCTTTCTTTTTCATTTGGAAGATTTGTCCATGATTTATAATCTGGATTCCACGATTCCACATGCTACTTAAAGATAACAAATTGTATGGTAATTCTGGGACTAAATAAACAGGGTCAAGCTGTATTAACTTATTATTATTTCCAATAAGCTTAATACTCCCTTTCCCTTCAATCTTTATTGATCTGCCTTTTTCTCCAATATTTACATTGCCATTGCATACAGTAAAGCGGTTGAAGAATTTCCTCTGGTTAAACATATGGTCTGTACATCCTGAGTCAACTAAAATTCCACTAGATCCTCTGTCTGTGTGTGATAATAGACCATAGTTAATTATTTGAACAGATTTGTCCACAGAATTTGAGTTGAAAACTTTACTCACATCAGCTTCATAGCCAGATGTAGGTTCTTCTATAGTTTCTACCTTTCCTTCATCCTCATCTATTGGAGGTGGTGGAACTCTTTTGAAGACATCATCTTCAATATATCCATCAATGTCCATGCAGTTTTCAGTGAAGTTGGCTCTCTTGGCCATCAAACTGGTCACTTCTTCTTCTTCATTGTCACTGTGGTGATCAGCCATATTGGCCTTCTTGTTTTTATAAGAAAACTTGTTAGTATATTCTTTTTCTTTAATTTCTGACCAAGAGTCTTTGGCCATGTGTCCAAGTTTGTTGCGGTTGTGACACTTTACCCTTTTTTCTTTATTGAATTTATTGAAGTTCTTTTTGTAGGGTTTTTTAGTGAAAAGAGACTTGGCGCCTTGGTCCTTAGTGCTGAATTGTATTTGATCTTTTTCTATCTTTTTCAGTACCTCTTCTTCATTGGGGATCGGCTCCATTTGCGAGATGATTCTGACAAGCGATTCATAGCCCCTGGGCAATTTTTGTAGGATCAAGAGTGATAAGCACTCTGAATCCATCTTCAAGCCCGTCGCGCGAAGTCGCGAAATGCATCCCCTGACTTCATTGACAAAGGTGTTTGCATCGGCGAACTTGATTTGGTTCAAGTTATTGAACGCTACACTCTTTGCATGTGTAGTGTTACCTGCAAACTTGCTTTTTAACAAGTTCCAGGCGACCGATCCGGTCCCCTTCTCTTCTGTCTTGATGACGTTAGCGAGGTAACCAAGTACCTCTTCGCTTAAGTAGCGAACAATGAGGTGATATCCTCTTTTTTCTTTTTCCGGCGGTACATCGCTTGCATTCTTGGCGGTAATGTCGATACATCCTATGTTATTGAGTTCGCTCTCCATGAGCGTCGACCACACATGGTAGTTACTGTTGTTCAACAGTATTCTATGGGTTGGTTGATAGGGAGTTGATTCGGCCATTGTTCCTTATATCGATATCAAGCGTTGCCGTACTGATAATGTATTGAAATAGGTGGATTAGATTGATAATAAAGTGGTAAAACTAATGTTTATACACTATAAAAGATATTAATGATTGTTGAGTGAGTGTTGTTGGTGGTATGGTAGCTTGGAGTGATGGTAAGGTAATATGATGAGATGATATGAAAAATGTGAGTGAATGGAATACAAATGATGGGCCATGAATAGCCAAGTATTTATAGAGAAGAGAAGGTTGAGCAAAGCAGTGCTGCAGACTTTCCATGAGAAAAGTCTTGTGGCCATTTCTGCTTTTGCACAGATAAGAAAAGTACATTTAAACTTTTCTTTTCTTATCATGAATGCATAATTCTTCTTTTGCATTTCTTTTCCTCACAAAGTAATCTGCTGCAAAGTAAGCAGCATTTTCCTCAGCTGATAGCTCAGCAACTGCTGTGGAATAATTCTCAGCAGTTGTTGCAGATGTTGCAACATTAGTACACATCTCAGCACTTAATGCTGAGATGGTAATATTCCCTTCTACAGGGATTATACCTTCAACATGATGGTATCATATATCACAGAAGTAAACACACATGTGTTTTAACTGTCACAGACAGAACTATCATTAATACTATCCTGTATGAGTGTCACGACTCTAATTTTTCTGGACATCTTAGTACAGACAGAACTGAGGATAGAATTAAAAATACAGCTTGGTGGCCAGGCTGGAGAAATGATGTACAAACCTATTGCTCATCATGTGACAGATGCCAGAGAGCTAACAAAGCCACAGGCAAGAGGTTTGGACACATGATGAAGATTGAAGAACCCACCATGCCCTGGGAAACAGTGAATATGGACTGGGTCACAGGATTGCCACCTGGAGGCAAGAAGAACTATAATGCTTGTCTAGTTGTTGTTGACAGATTTAGCAAAACTCCCATCTTCCTCCCATGTCACAAAGATGACACAGCCATGGATACGGCTCTTATGATCTGGAACAGAGTGATATCTTGGACTGGCCTATTCAAAACCATAATCAGTGATAGGGACCCCAAGTTCACTTCTGAACTGTGGACTAATCTGTACCAATTATTTGGTACTAAGCTAGCTTTCTCCACTGCCTACCACCCACAGACAGATGGACTAGCTGAAAGAATGATCCAAACCCTGGAAGACATGCTTAGAAGATTCTGTGCTTATGGGCTGGAATTTAAAGATTCTGATGGATTTACTCATGATTGGGTGACCCTACTGCCAGCACTTGAACTAGCATATAGAACCTCCACACATGCCTCCACAGGCAAAACACCCTCCTTGCTGGAGAAAGGATGGAACCCAAGATTACCTCAAGATAGCCTGAGGAAAGATTTGATTGACATCCACCCTACAGCTGCCAGCTTTAAATCCATGCTGGATAAAGCCAGGAGCCATGCACAGAGATGTATGGATGACGCCTTCCAATATAGTAAAGAGAAGTGGGATAAGAAACACAAGTTGCCTACATTCAAAATTGGTGACCTTGTGTTGATATCTACAGTGAACTTTAATAATATTAAAGGCCCCAAGAAGCTTAAACATGCCTTTGTAGGTCCCTTTGTAGTCAAAGCCCTCCATGGCGACAATGCTGTGGAAGTTGAACTTTCTGGGGAACTAGAAAAGAAACACCCAACCTTCCCTGTCAGCCTTCTGAAACACTATACTGAAGCAGAAGCAGACCTATTCCCCCTGAGGAAAGTAGTACCTGAACAGGAGCTACCCCCATTAGAACCTCCTGAAGTTAAAGTTGTTCATAAAATACTTAAGGAGAAAGTTATGAGGGGAGTCAAGGAAAAATTATATTTAGTCCGGTACAGGAATCCAATCCATGAGGATGAGTGGCTACCAGCTAAAGATATCCCAAATTCTGAGAAGTACCTCAGGAGACATAAGAATACTAAGAATTAATCTTTTGATTAATCCTTTTTTTAGTGGTAGGGAGTGTCAGCCCTAGAGATACTTCAAAGTATCCAAAGGACTGCTATTTTATATTCAACTCACTTATATCTTCTGTAATATTAATAAATCCTTGAATATTATTGCAGAAATGGATTTCTGATGTAAATTTATGTAGGGTTACCCACTGAGAGTACCCCTGAATTATTACTCCTTATGGTACTTTGGCCATTCTCAAAGTACCACGGAGAAACTACTACAAAACATTAAAATGTAAAATATTTAACATGCTAATACATAGTATAAGCATATTTTTGGCGCAGAGAAAGAACATAAACAAGGTTGTTAAACAATGCAAACCTTGTCTTCCTTGGCTGAGAATTTATTTCTATGGGAAATATACTACTTATTAGATATTCCCTTATTGTAGAAATAGAATTACCCTTTCCCATGAAAGTGTGAGTAAATTCTTCAATTAATTATCCTTATTAGTGTGGCTTCATGAGTAAATGGTTCATAAATATACTCATGATGTCATGGGGACAGGATAATAAATTTTCACATCCATAGAATTGGCCACAAATCTTCACGTAGAAGTTTGTGCTCATTCCCTGGCTTGTTTAAACTCCCAGAGGCTCCTCATGGCGCCCAAAGGGACCTCTAGGCCTTAAAAGGAAGGCCTCTGACGCCCAAAGATGGATTCCTCAGCCTATTCACCCACATACTTAGTTATAAACTCAGTATAAGTGAGTATTCTCCTCCTACTTCTAGAGTAGTGTTCCTCTATCTAAATCCTTTCCCACTGGAGCTTTTAGCCTGCATTATTATCCCCAATTACTGCGCCTAAATCCTCCTTAAAAATAGTAGCTGAAAGACCACCACCTCTGCCTGCAGCCATTCTGTCACGTGCTTTCCTACTATTATCCTTTTTGTTGCTTTATAGCTTCAAAATAACAACTATTGATAGTTGTTCTCCTACCCAAACTGTTGTATATCAACTTTTGGCGTAACAGGAGTGCAGAACTAACCCATTATTCTATTGGGGTAGGACTAGTAATAGTCCTTTAAATTTTTCTATCAGCACATTCATAGTGATTTGGGCCATTTTGGACCAACATCTCATAGAAATAGCTGTCATCGCGCTTCTCAGATATATCTGGAAGTGAGGTCTCTCCAGTCTTGGGGTCTGTAAAGTGGTGGTCGAATGCGTTTGTTTGCAGGTGGATGTCATAGCGTAGAGCCGCCATGAATCCGTCTTTAGCTTGGATTGCGTCGCAGTGTGCCTTGTGGACTAGGGCCCACTCTGCAAACTCATCAAACTTGTAGACGTCTTGAAGCAATTGATGGAACCCGCGCTGGTTAATTGTCCACTTGCTATAGGTTTGTTCCCATTGTTTGGGTAACAGAGACCAGTAAAGGCGTCTTTGTCTGTGGTCGCCTTGCTAGCTCTCTGTTGCTTCTCTGAGTGGTGGATCATTGCCGCATCCTGCCATCTCTTGCTAAAGATCGTGATGGGGAGTGGCCCCTTTAGTTCTTTCATGTTCTTATTGAAGTATGGAGGTAGCCCCATGTCTAAGAAAGTGTCCACTTGGTTGGCTACAAACGTGAGACCCCTTTGTTTAACTAGTCGCTTCTTCGCTGGTTTGCCAGAGCTCTGGGTTGCGTTTGCTGACCTGGGTGGGTCCGTGAGGGGTTTGGCCTTCCTAGCTGTTGGGGCATTTCCTTTTGCTTCTGCGTACATCTTGATATAGCGATCAGCTTGTGCGTCATCCCCGTCCTCTTCTGCCTTGAGAGCCCGCTCCATCAGCCTTTTGAGAGGTGCTTTATGGGTGCATTCCTCATTTCTGTTGGGCAAGGGTTCCCCTCGTACGGTCGAGTTCCCTGCTATAAGGTTTTGCTCTGTTAGGCCGGTCTGTAAAGGGCTATTCTGCAAAGGGCTAAGGCATCTACGGCTTACCGGATTTTGTCTTTGTTCGTAGGAGTTCGATAATGTCCGAGGGGTCATCATCTTCCTCCCCGCTGTTCTCCAGCTCCTCTTCGTTGGGCGCCCTGGTGTCTTTTGCCTGCGCTTGTTGCTTTTCTGCGACGGTTGACAGCCGTGGTCTTTTGGTGCTTGTTGTTCGGCCGCCCGTTACGCTTGCTGCCACGTGCGCTGGGTCTCCCACTGCGATTCTCCTCTCGGTGTGTTGTGTTTCGCCCAGTTGGTTGCGCCCATCCTTTTCCCCTTGTGTTTGGGGTTGGGTCTGTGCCGCATCTGTCTTGTCTTGCAAGGAGTCTACGTTCTTCATCTCTGGGTCTCGCCTGCTGTGTTTGGATTTCCCGTTGTCAGTTTCCCTTGCTCTCCTATCCTTGTTCACGTATGTTTATAAATGTATAACGTACTGTCTCTTTTCCTTTCTTTTTTTTTTTTTTCTTGTTCATTTACCGTTGGGGCTTCCCGGAAAAATGAAAAGAGGGCTAGAGAAAGAGAAGCTCTACCGTGAACGTAAGCGGGAGCGCAGCGTAAGGGGAGAAGCGGGCAAGGAGACTGAGAGGAATATTCACAGTCTGTCAGCCGTGAGAGTGGGAGAAGCTGGCTTTTCCCGCCCCGTAATGGGCAAGTCCCTAGAATGCCTAGCTGCTCTCTCTGGGCCCTCTGGGGGGGGCGTCGGGGGCTCCGCTGGCCGGCCCGTGGCCCAGGGCCTCCGCAGTCCCCTACATGGACCTACGCCGCCTCCAGGCTGCGCCCTCCGGCAACTACCCATTCACATACAGTATGCATATATATCAAGTACATACGTGTGTAATGTGCATCTGTGACACGTGGGTGTGGCCAATTGTTACAAGTAATTGGTTCAAGGTGAAGGAGTAGGAATTTGGGGGTACTTCCAGTGAGGGACCCTACATTATTTTACCTGAGGATTAAGAATATGACATAATATTCTAAGTTATCCTCAAGTTTTAGAAGTTATTCACACTTTCTGTAAAAAGTGGTTATTTATTTTAGTTCTAACTTATTTTTAAGGGTCCAGAACTTTGTCAAGGTTTTTGGATAAAAATAAGGTTACTAGTTATTATTCTTACTTTTATGTGTTACTATGGCTACCTTATGATTATTTCTTATTATTGTAGTTATTTCATGTCTATTTTTTATCAATTATTAGCATATGTACTATTTTCAGGGTTTGTACATATGGTAATAATGTTGTTTTTATTTTTCATGTATTTTCATTAATTTCTATATTACTAGTGTTGCTTTGTCAGGTTGTCTCTGACTCATTAGCAAGCTGACATTCCCTCCCTTTCAAATGAGACTTTAGAAAACAAAAGTCACCCTAATGTCTGTAGTGAAAAAAAATTCTAGTTTCTTTTAAAGGCTTTATTGTTCTTCAGATGTTTGGTTTATCAGGTATATTATCCCTAGGAATCTATTTATCTTGTTCAAATGATTTTCCTTTATATCTCATTCAATGAATTGTAGCTTCATGTGGTACAATCGTGCCATTGGTATATTTAGGATTCCAAGGTTGATTGCCAGCTGGAAGGACACTAGTAAAAGATTTAATGTGTAGCTAAAATATTTTTATCAAGTGTGAAGGTTCCAACAATTGAATGTATCTTTTTCTTATTGAGGTAACTAGAACTACATGTGCAAATCAGTGATTGATTAGTATTATAAAAATTATGATTAACTAGGGTTCAATATGGCGGCTACGCCGCCCAGTACTTCTAGAGCTACAACCCTGACCATACCTACTACCTCACCATAAAACCTCCCCTCACTGCTACCAACCCATTGCCTCCCCACCCACTCAAGCGTCAGCCAGCCCCCCCCCCCCCCCCAATAGGCAAATAAAAGAAACAGATTTAAATTTGATAAATGAGCTGTGAGTCTTTGTGTGTGACTTTCACCTCGATAAAACTTAATTCAAAATTCATAGAAGAAAATTTAATAAATTAGATATATGTAAAAAAATTGAAGTGCAGACTGGGGCACAAAATTGATTTTCCAGTGCAATAAATTTTAATTACAAATTTCTCGGGCATTTTTTTTCCTGCTATTTTTTTCTTGAACTTTTTTCATATTATCATTGTTCCCAAACTAAAGTTTGTGATCAATCACTTTGACAAGATCAAGTCACATTGAAACTCCAAATATGATAGAGCCACACTTCAAGAACAACTGAAAAACTGAATCCAAGGTTTCCCCTCTCAATTAGCCTCACAAACATCAACCCCCTCCCCACCCCCCACAGTTTTGCCCAATCAGCTCTGGCATGTCTTACCAATGAGGCTGGAATTTTCCTGGTGTATTGCTACTCTGACCTACAGGACAAGGTTGGCTCTTTACCAACCACCAAAAAATGCTAGCTGGAAGCTGAAGAGGATCTTGCTTCTGGGCATAAGTAAGAATGAACAGTCACACAATGTGTGGCCTTGGCCAAAAAAAGGGGCATATTGATGAGTAATGGGTGAAAGCTGTGCTGTAAATTAGTGAGCAAAACTGCTTACAAAGAACTCTAAGAAAGCATCTGGCTACCTGAAGCCAGGAATACTCAGCAGGGATATCTAAGGGAGCTACTTGCTAGGTAGTTATCAGATGCCAATAGATCTAGGGCCCTAAGTAGCTGCCTGTTTACCAAGAGGTCTCAGGACACAGGTGGCGAACTATTTTCCATGTAAATGTTCTTGTGTGACACAGAGGTGGCTACCTATTCAGACAAGGTCTTGAGAAACAGGTTGATGCTTTCACTGCCGGCATTAACCGGTCGAACACGGCAGTTCGAGCGGTGCTCAAACAGCCGTGTTCGACCGGTGGTCGGACGGGCACTGTCCGACCGAAGCGAGAGCCAACTGGTCGGACAGATTTGTCCGACCGGTCCCGGCTGGTCCTGTCCGACCGGTCCCAGGAACTGATTGGACAGGCCTGTCCGACCTGCCGGCAGGTGCTTTGGTCGGACAGTGCCTGTCCGACCACTGGTCGAACAGGGCTGTTTGAGCACCGCTTGAACTGCCGTGTTCAACCGGTTATTGCCGGCAGTGTTGCCGAGAAATCTTGGGAAACAGTTTGATTGCTCGCCGAGAGATGTCGGGAAGCAGGGGTAGCCAGCTGCTCGCCGAGAGCTCTCGAGCAGCAGGTGGCTACCTGCTCGCCAAGAGAGCTTGGGAAGCAGGTGGCTACCTGCTCGACAAGAGATCTCGGGAAGGAGGGGTAGCCACCTGCTTGCCGAGAGCTCGCGGGCAGCAGGTGGCTACCTGCTCGCCGAGAGCTCTCGAGAAGTAGGTGGCTACCTACTCGCCAAGAGAGCTTGGGAAGCAGGTGGCTACCTGCTCACCAAGAGATCTTGGGAAGGAGGGGTAGCCACCTGCTCGCCGAGAGCTCTCGGGCAGCAGGTTGCTCTCTGCTCGCCAAGAGCTCTCGGGATGCAGGTGGCTACTGGTGGCTACCTGGAGAGCTGCCAGGCAGCAGGTGGCTACCTGCTCGCCGAGAGCTCTCGGGAAGCAGGTGGCTACCTGCTCGCCGAGAGCTCTCGGGAAGCATCGCCGAGAGCTCTCGGGAAGCAGGGAGCCGCCTGCTGCCTGAGATCTCTCGGCGAGCAGGTGGCATACTGTCAGCCGAGACCGACGGTCTCAACTGGCAGACTGTCAGCCGAGACCAATGGTCTCAACTGGCAGACTGTCAGCCGAGACCGACGGTCTCAACTGGCAGACTGTCAGCTGAGACCAACGGTCTCAACTGGCAGAATGTCAGCCGAGACAAATGGTCTGAGCTGGCAGACTTCCAGCCACTCTTGCACACACGATGACGTGTAGATTACATTGCTCAATGCTGAGTGCTTTGAAGAGAGCCTGGGTGATCAAAGGATGGTTGTGAGCGCGCGCAGTGGCAATTACAGTAGCACGGGAGAGGAAACGGTGAAAGTAGTTGGAACAGCAGTCTGCTAGGCCAAGTACAATGAGAGAAACAGACTCTGCCACTTTTATCGGGTGGAGGGAGTTGGTAAGTGGGAGAAAGAAGAGCGGGTTGGAGACATAGGCGCGTGCGAGGTATAGAAGAGGACAAACTGTGATAAATTAAGTGTGGCAAGAGCTGTCAAGAGTGAGAGCACGGCAGGAAGTGACTCAGTTTACATCGTTTACATATACGCAGGGGAGAAGCAATGTTACGCACGGTCAAGCATCAAGGTGGAAGGAGGCATGGGGGCTGGCCTTGGGAGTGATGTCCAGTGCCATGCAGGCCATGAGCAATTGACATGCTCAACAGCGTAATGCGGTGATTATGTTGGACACTTCTGGGATCAATGACCTGGTCAGGACCAGGCTAAATGAAGCAGTTCAGAGCCAATTGAAGCGGCAGCCCCAGTGTGGATTGTATTTATGTGCAGTGTGTGCGGTTTGGGCAAGGATACATTTATGTCATAGGGGTTTGGCCTTGACCAGAGGCAACGGTGGTGAAGGGCAAGGTGATATTGAGTTTGAAGCAGCTAGCCTGAGCGTGTATATTTGTCAATTGGGTGTATGATGGAGGCGTCAGGCAATGGGCAACAGACGCCTGATTGGGCAAAATGTGATAGTGGAGGCAAAGCGCATCCATGAGGTGAGGGTGCCGGGTATAAAAGTAGGCTTTGCAAGCAAAAGATTGTTGTGACATGTCACAGTCCTCGAAATAGCCACCTATCACATATATATAGTTGACTATATAAACTGGAATCACTCCAGAGAAATGTACATGGCCGGTGATTTTGACAATTTTTTTATCGACCGCAGAAGCGGTATTTTAACGGCTCCCCGCTCGGCAAGCCCAGACGTAGAAAACCAGGTTGGGATGTCAACCATATTCCGTGCGGCAAAGAAGCGCCTACTTATCGGATGTGGTAGCGCATTTTTTGCAGTTTTTTGTACTCCACCGATGAAAAGGCGCTGATCCACCGATGAAAAAGCGCTGATTCATCGATTGATTATCCGGCTCTGACCAAGCGTTTGGCCCAGAAGCCCAGCAAAAAGTGGGCCCCAGCGAGGGTCGAACTCATCCCCCCAGGGAGTGGACCGGCTCGCTCCTTGCCAGCTTGTCCACCCAAGCATTGATTGGTGAGTTGGTTGTCAAGGATTTCAACCCCTTTATCGCATCCTACCGATGGGTTTGATTTTTTTTTTGATACTACTTTTTCTTGAACTTTCAAGAAAAAAAATACCTCTCCTCAAAATTTCTTGACCAATTTTTTTTTGAGTATCGCTTCCACTTAGGACTTAGGGGGCGGCTGGGGGCGGCTGAAGTTGTCCTCCGGCCATCAGGAATAAGCAAAAACCTTGATGGAAGAGAGTTTTATCAAGGTTTGCACCTTGTTTCAAGTATGGCACCTTGAATCAAGGTTGTTATCTTGTGGATTGTATGGATATTGGCCAGAACCCAAACTGAAAGTTTGTTTCTGGCAGAACTGACATAAAAGCGGCAAAACATTGCTTTTTCAGCTTTACCGCTTTTTGGTCGCTCTGAAAAGTGGTTTTGCAGCCCAAACCGGTTGTTTAGCGGTCAAAAACTTAAAATTCTTCACCCCTGGTGTAGTAATCATCTCACCTGAGCTTATACCATCTAAAGGTTATGAGCACCTTGCTTTAAGCTCAATTGATTTGTTCTTTTTTTCCTTTTCACCCACGTCGTAGACAGACGAGCTTCTCAAGTAGTCCACCCGTGACAAGTATCCCGTAGTCTTCGGACAAGCCCACCGTAGTCTGTCAAGCCATATCCTTATCCCGATATTTCTTTCCCCACATTACACAACATACCTTCCGACTCCACCTTCCTCCGTCAAAAACCCTATTATCTCAACTCTATCCCTACTCACTCCATATCCTCTAGTTGCATAATCCGGGGTAAATCCTGCTTAAGAGCTTAAGTCTACTGTAGGGGCACAATTGGTTGACCAACCTTAAAAACGTGGTGAGCACTTAGCTAGTGCACACTTTGGGCCGATCACCCATAGCTGTGTTACACTGGACGGTTGACTGAGCGTATCGCGTCAGCCAAACTCTATAGCTGAAAAGGAGGTCCCTAGGTTGTCAACCAGGATTGAGTACCCGGCTATAGCCTTACCCTTCCGTATATTCACCACCCCCGTCTCCTTCTCTAGCCTAACTAAGCCTCTCGAACGGAGGGTCCGGGGGACCCGCCCGGAGGGCTCTCTGTAGGAGAGGCTTATGAGTTATCTCCAGATTCTGGCATGGGAGCTTCTTCTAATTTCAGACATTTCACCGTAATTTTTAATCAATCATAAATATAGCCAAGACTACGCGTCTGGGGCCCCATCGGTGTGGAGTCAAGATAGCCAGGCATCTTGGCTTCAACTTGGCTTCCTCAGAATTGTAATCCACCAAATATTTCTCTCTATCCAAGAGGTTTCAAAACTACGTTGGGTCTTCCCAAAAACCAACTCCTCAGATTATGCACTTGTTCAATTATGTCTAAATGAACTGCTCATTCTGGTACATCCAGTACAAGGCGCTTTATACACCTTTAGCAATTGTACAAACACATATATCAATTCAGAGGCAATCAAGCATAAGTGCCCCAAAGTGAGAATGCAATCTATCACATCAAGCATTTGAGTCTATCAGATACTTCAGTTGTCCATTGTCAAATCATCCGAACAACAAAACCAAAGATGCTACCCTCGTCAATCCGCCAACTTCCAATATCCCAAAGGATCCGGACGCCATCCGGTGTCAACATATTCAAGAAGATTATGAACAAGTCCAACGATGACATGAAGGCTCATATTTCAAGGACAGCCAAATTGTTCTATCAACAGCCAGCAAAGAGCTTACAGGTCGACGCTGTGCTCAACCTGGTCAATGGACGGAACACGTTCCTCCTTGCCGGCACTGGATTTGGAAAGTCTCGGATCCCCGAGATCTACTCAATGATGCTTCCTCGTTGAAACAAGGCAATCGTGTTAACGTTGAACCCACTCGATACCCTCGGCGACAACCAAGTTGAAGAGAAGATAGAGGCAGGTTTTACAGCAATCAACTTGAACAAGATGAACTTTAATCAAACCACCGTAGACAAGATAGCCAATGGAAACTACCAATTTATCTACCTGAGCCCAGAGATTTTCCTCAATAACAAGATTTGGGAAGATGTTTATTTCAGCTCAGCTTTTCAAAACCGCCTCTCGCTGGTAGTCATAGACGAGGCTCATATGATATATATATGGGGCCCTGGCAAGCATCTAGCCAAAATGTATGGCCGCCAGCAGGATGTTGGAATTTTTTGGCCCCCTTACGGAAATCTAGGCGGCCAGCTCCAGTCACGGAACAACATACCAATACTTCTGCTCTCGGCTACATGTCGGCCAATAGCAGTCAAAGCAATCAAAGAGAGTCTCCGACTTGACGACTCAGAGATTGATATCCTTCGTGGCGAACTCACTCGGCCCGAGATTTGAATAATCCAAGTTCAAATGGACTACTCTCTCAGTTCTTGCCTGGACTTGATCAAAGTCTTCCCTTCAATCAACGATGTTAGGAATGAAGATCTCATCTCGGCTCTTGTGTATAGCGGGTCTCGAATCAAGACACTAACGGCAATGGAAGTAATCAGTCGAGCTCGCGAGATACCTGGCGATGCGTTCAACCCACACAGTACCTGTGCCCAACGATATCACTCCTGCACAGGTGATAGGGACAAGGTTGACTGTGTGGCAGGATTTTTGAACGGTGACTTCCCCATTTTTTCTTGCACGATGGCGTTGGGTTTAGGTCAAAACTGGAAACGGGTTTGCATGGTCACTCATCTTGGCCGCGGTGACCCGGCTTCTATCATCCAAATGGTTGGCAGGGCTGGTCGCGATGGACGGCCAGGTCTTGCAGTCTTGTTTGTTGAGAAGAACCGGCGTAATGGCAAGAACTCCTTGGATGCGTTTGAATCCCGTGCCCCCCAGATAGATGATGACCGGATGGATGCCCTGGCCACCACGCCTGTTTCTCGTTGGACAACCTACTAGGCTATATCCTAAAGGATTTCAACAACTAAGAGGATGCATTTCGCTACGTCAGGACTAGCTCAATCTGGTAAACTATTTACATGATATAAGCACAATGGCTTAATTAGAGAGATGAAGCTGTGGCTATTTACCTAAGAGCAGGACGGGTCGTTCTGTTCTTGGCTGTCTGGGAGACTGAGGAGTCGAGTGCGACTGAGATGAGACTAGAGTTTGGAAAAGGGAAAATTGATAAGAGTAGAATGGAAAGAGCGAGAGAGCGAAGTTGTGTGAGCTGGATTGGGAGAGTCGAAGGGTGAAATGAGTTTTGGGGGCGTCACACATAATGGTGGTCAGCTGTCTGCAGCGGACGTCTTCCGAGTGCTGAGCACATGTGTGCCTCACCTGAATTATTGTCGAGAACTTCTGTTTGTTCGATCAACTTAGATATCCTCGTTGCGACGGGCGCGATTGATGTCTGTGCATGATGGTATCCCATCAGTCTACAGAGATCATCTTACGAGGATACCTATTGACCACTTACATAAAGGTCTGGGGGTTGGTTCTAGTGGCTAACGGCGGGGAAGTGATCCTAGGAGCTAAGGAGCTATAATCGGTAATGGACGACTGTGTTAGCCTGGGGATCACTTCTGAGTGCTGAAAGGCACCGCTTAAGTACTCACGAGTTGGGCCGGCAGCTTCTCTCGTTCGCCTTGAGCCGTTCGCGGGAACCGGTGGGTCGCGAGGCTTGGGACCGTTCCCTTGCTGACTGGTGGCTTGTTATGCCAACGGAATCTAAGGGGTAGGGCTGAGGTCAGTGTCGTGCTGACTGAATCTGATGACAAAACCATGTGGCTTACCTTGCCGAGCAAGGAGACATGTGTCTAATCTTGTATCTCCCCTGCTACGCTTTACAGCGGTGTCTGTGACAGGTGAGATATCTTGACATATCCTGCTATCTTTGGACGATCCAAACTATATCAAGGAGGCTGCCCGAGAAAGGGAGGCTGGTTTTACACCATGCACCTGTTCCAATTGTGCAGCTCCGCAGGCTATTAAGCTTATCAAAAACCTTGCCTACGCAAATAAAGATAATTTTGACTTGATCATCTCCGATCAATTCGCCCCGGGGCTCCAGCAGGCCAGCTACTTATCAAAGTTACCCCCAAAGAAGGCACGTATGAGGAAACGGAAGATACCCAAGAGTGAACAGCATGTACTGGATGAGTTCAAGGACAACTTAATCAAAGAATTTGAATCGTTTTACACCTCGCTTGTCGGCAGCGAGGTCAGTTTACATGCAGAAAATCTATTTGGAATGGAGGAGGCGAATGCACTTGCATCATATTTACATCTCATCAACACAACAGATGACGTGCGAGTTGTCATTGGTGGGGAGTGTGTTCCAGGTCAATTGCAATGGATACTCAAGAAGACAAAAGAGTACAACTTCCCAGTGAATAGCACGACCGACACTAATGAAACTCGACCAGACACCAACAAATTGCATGAAAGAAGAGAAAAGAAGGCACGATCAAACCGCTTGACCACCACTCAACAATTGCCTTCCACTCTCAAACGTACCAAAAACACGGAGGATGCCAAGGCTAGGAGAGTGGCTTCGCTGGAGAGAGCAGCTGAGAAAAAGAAACGGCGGGAGGCAGATGAACAGAGGCGAAAACAGATAAAAGAGATCATGGCCACGGTGTTGAATGAGAAGGAGAGATAATTTTTATATGTTTTCTTCATCCTCTGAAACTACTACCTCTCCGTCATCCCCGTCTAGTTCCTCATTCTCACGATTGTTACTTGTAGTAGTCCCTAAATGCCTCTTAAATCGACTAAGCGTTGGGTCTTTGCCCCGTATGAGCTTCTGAAGTCGAGTGATTCCAGCCAGGTAGGTGTTGAGTCTCGGCTCAATTACTTTGCTTGATTGTCGTGACCAAAGATCCAATATGTCCCGATTGTTGGCCATCATGGTTAGCATTTCAAGCGAATGCTCTGTGAGATTGTTGTAGTGATTCTGGTGTATAATCCTGGATCCACAGTTGACCTTAAGCAAATGAAAAATGCTTTGAAGCTTGGAACAACTTTGATATTAGTAATAGAATATCCCTTTGTATCAAGATGACACATACCATTATAATGTTTGGCGAGAAGATGTCTTGCAAGCGCTTGATTTGAGTACCTATCCCGCTCTTGTTGTAGAAGTACTTGAGCCAATAATTTTTTATTTCAAGCCAAAAGTCCTTTGCAACAAAGTGTCCTTTGCGCCCAGTTGGGGAGAATAGGAGATTATGGCGTAGATATTTGGACAAAGAACTTGGGAGAGACCCCGACGTCAGAAGGAGAACCATGCGAGGCAGGTATGTTTGGTAGTTAGTCAGCCCAGTCATCGCTTGAGACATGATGCACCATTTCTTCCAAACAATCATAAGACGACCAATGTCTCCATCCTTCATTGCGCGCTTGGCCTCAACCACTGTGGAGAAGTCATGTAGCTGAACAAGCGTGTTGTGCAGCTTTGGTGAAGATGAAGCCAATTTACGAGCTTGAGCCGAGCAGTAATCATTGAAACATTGAATCACTATGCTGTTCCATTGGTCAGTAGTTAACACCATCCGCTCATCACAAATTTTGTGATTCTGGCTCTTCATGATTACGCTGTGCTCGGACAGACAGATATAAGACCTACTGCATGCTAGAATCCTCATCATGATAAGCAAGAATGACACACCAAAGGCAGTAATATATTGTTGACTCAAAGACTTTATCCATCTGATTTACCATTAGAGTGAAATCCTTCTTCTGGATTGCCTTCTCAGGCGGAAAACCTAACGCTTGTAAGTACTGCCAGGCCCCGCAATCCGTTGAGTCCAAGGGGTTGCCGAAGTGATGAGTGAACAAGGTTGATGCAACATTCCACAATGTATGTGATGCTCCTAGCTGGAACAATATATTGTCCAGCTGATCTTCAGGATAAGCGCTTGGGGCCCTCTGAGATCGCAAAGAGTTGAAATTCTGCACAGTCCCCAGGTCCCCGTCCATGGGCTGCAGGCGGCCAAAGAACTCATCAACTGAGAGCCCGGACTGTAACAAGAGATGGTGGAAGACTTGTCCAACTCCCTCGGCCAAATTGTCCGAGGCATCCATTAGTCGTAGCATGTGAATGTTGGGCTTCCTGGGACTTATTTGCTCAACAACAGGGGGAGTGGGAGAGATCGCATTCTTGGGATCCTTGGGGTCGGCTAAGTACTGATGCAGTACTTTTGCAATCTGACTTAACCAAACCGCTCGGATTGTTTGATCCTCCTCGCGGCTGGGAAGGAACATTTGGGGCTCAATAGTCATTGATTTGACTGGTTGAATTGCATTGTGGTAGCTTTCTAAAGTAAGCTCCGATTGATCCAGAGACGCAATGAGCTCAGCGTCTGGGCTGTGGACATAACCCCACGTTCCGCGATAGGTGAAGGCCCAATGGCCAACAGAAATGTTGCGCACTTTCTCTTCCATGTCAATGTTATCTATACAGATAGAGGGTGCAATCGGGCACTGAGGACTGATAGACATGGACTTTTTCAATTTGGCCTGAGCATTGAGTGACAGTGATTTCATAGCCGCCAGTGCTGTCCATCGGGATGAACACAACCCAACATGGTTGAGATATTCATGCCCACGCTCGGAAATTCCGCATGCAAGCAGGCGCACTGAGTTGGTTAGCTGGAAGGAGTTGCAGCGGTAATTGGCAGCGTAAGACATCATGGCACAGGCAGTTGAAACAATCTGCCAGGCCCATGGGGAGAAAATAGTCAGTTTGTCACATTCATAAGCCAGAGAAATGACCACATGAACTCACGCGGCGAAAACGTAGGGTAGCCTGAATTCTCAAATCACTGGGCTGCTCATACCCCAAGACATTGATATTGGCCGCATCTACATCACTCGAAGTAGCAGGATCAAGCAAATCCAACGCCAAGTCATCCACACCATCATTGGTGGTGAGATCAGCGTCAGATGGGATCATCCCAATGAGGATTGCATGCAGGAAGGGCATGTGTTCCTTGAGATGCGCATCCTGCGCAACTCAAGCCTCAAGGGAGAAGAACTCCTTGGTAACTGTCATTGAGCTTTGGTATGACCCAACAGGGTAATTACCTTTTGGCATTTGCTGATTGGATAATATCTTGATGGCCTTCAAAAGAAAAATGTGGCCATTGTTAGGCAAGGAAATTGCAATGCAAGTGGAACTGAAGATTCACCTCTTCTTGAATAACAGAATGCCAAGCGCTAGTGCCAGTGGCTGTCTTGGTGATTTCATTGCGCAGCACGTATAACAAATTGACCGAGGATTCTATGCCAGTTTCCTGTCTCCAATAATGTCGTAAGTACGCCACTTCTGAGTGGTTGGAAGTCAAGAAATGTGATATGAACTGCTTGGGTGTAAGCTTTATGGGGGGGTGCGGAGGAGCTTGCAGATCTTGAGGACCTTAAGATCCTTGGCGCTGGTATTCTCAGTGCTGTTCATTTTTTGACTTAGTGTGATACGAAGACGGTAGGCAAGCTGAGTGCTTCCAAAAGACAGTGAGGACTTGGGCATATTTATGTGCATGATATGTGTACTATGTGTTATGGGAGGAGGTACATCCGTACAGTAGTGTACAGTTCTTGGTACTTGATTGCCTGCATAACTATGTTCTTTGAGGAGTGACACGAGCAACCCAATGATCAAAATCCTAATCTTGCACTTAGCTTGCCTCGGGAAAGGAATGGTTTGAAGCCAAGATAAGGATGGCAAGATGTGCGCCTTATCTTAGCGCGTAACATGCCAAAAAGGGCACTAGGAACAGACTAGTGGAGGTGTGTCAAAGAGTCAATACAAAAAAACCCCCACCAAAGCGTTGGAAACGCTCACGCCAAAAAGTGGACATTACTCACAAGCCCCTCCTTTGGAGGCCTCGCAGGGCCGAACTTAACACAAGTCCCTTGCCTGCCGGAGGCAGGGGCGCGAAGCGCCTTGCGCGCAGCGCAACCTCCCGTCAGGGAGGGACTTGCATGGTAAAACCTGTATTCAGCGTGAGCACCTGAGTACAGGTTGCTCGTTTTTGCAGGTGCCCAACTTTGAGGGCCTGAAACACCAACCTACAGAGTAGCCAATAGTTCGCCCCTTGCACCGTTGGAAGCGCCCCAATCTCCTCTTCAATTTGGCGCCAGTAGCATCAAATTTCCATCGGTTTCACATCCTCCAGGGGCATTTGAAGTTGGCCTATTTCTGAGACTCGGAATTTCTGATTTGTCTGTATTTTATAGCCAACATTCCAACCTTCCAAGCTACTGACATACATCGTCTTGTACTATGTGTTGCAGCTGTATTTATGAAAATATCCATGTTTCATGGGTTAATCATTTTGACAGCCATAACAAACTTGTCACACTTAACATCGGCAAGTTCTGGCAAGTTTGCGAGTGGACAAAACATGTGTGAGAACTGACCAAGTCCATCACTTTTATTATGTAGATGCAATTTAACACCAATTGAGCCCATCCATTCAATCTTCTCCTCACTCCGCTCAGCCATCATGACTGAAATCAGTGCCGCTATTAGGGACACATTAAAAATATGCCAGGAGCTAAAAGACATGAAAATGCCAATCAAAGAATTTGTAACTACCTTCTTAACAGGAAAGCACATTGAATTGGCTACTCGTCGACATTTCTGGGCAACAAACACCGGATATAAGAGCACACTGAGTCTCGTCGAGTGTATCCGGGGTACTTTTGGGGCATCGGCAGACGGTCAAGGTTGGTGGGAGGAATTTATCCAGCAAGCGGTAAGCTATTGCTGTCCATAGTGATGATTCATTACATGCTGCTGGCTGACACCCTTCCAGGCCATCAGGATCTTAGTACGCAACAACCACCAACTTTCACGGTCCTCCACAGGACACTTTGAAAGCGCAAATTTGGTCAAGCCAGATTTCTTCTCCGAGGCAGCTAAGGCAAGGCGAGAGGAGAAAGTTGTACATGAGGAAATGCCCTTCCTTTATGGTATCCTCATGGGAATGCTGAACAATGGCAATGAGCCAGATCCCCCTTCTGCAGATGTGGATGAGTCAATGACACATACACCCAATGAGCCAATTAGTGTACCCAATGACACATACGAGGCTCAGTTACTGGAGCAAGACGGGATTACTTATGTATCCAATCCTGGAGATCGGGACGAAGTGTCTCGTAGACGGCATCATGTGAGCTACGGACCTAACTGCCAGTTCTAAAACATGCTAGTGCTCTGAAATTGTACCCTTACAGCTGACCAATCCTCTCACCGCATGGTTTGCTCATAGCTGGCAGCTACTATTTGTACTCAGCTGTTATTCTCTCGCAATAGGCGCCACAATGGGCTCCAGCTTCACAATGCTATCAGATTCCTCCCGTGTGGAGTCTCGGAGCGTGTCAATGAATATCTACACATGCTGGGATTAACGAGCTCACGACTGACTGCAATTGAGGCCCTCAAGACGCTATCAGCCCATGCTGCAGAGGATATAAAAGCAGTAATGTCGCTGGATCGTTATCCGGACCTCGGCCCTTTCTTGTGTATAGACAACTTGGATATTGAAGAAAAGGTTCACATGGCCTCTATAACCAATCAATCCATGATGTTTCATGGAACTTGGGGATACGTACAGCTACCCAGTAAGGTGCTTCTAGAATCTCTAGACAAATCAGAACTCAACTTAGGCGCTTATAAAAAGGCCATCCAAGACGTACCAAACATGCAAATCAATCCAAGTGTGTTTCTGCCATCCCACGACGATGAGCAACACTACTCTCTTGTGATGAAAAGTCAGATCGCGCAAGTGATGGACGAGTGCGTAGGATTCCTGTCAGACAAGGAGGGGGCCATCAGCACCAATCCACCCGTGCTGGAGCAAATATTGGCCAAAGTACCCACTGTCTTCATGCTAAGGTTGATGGATGAGTCCGAAAACTCCGCCAAGGGTATTGGCCAGGTCTTGGAGAGCATTCAACGACAGACTGGACTGACTCCATCCAAATTTGCATCTCGGCTACAACCAATGGACAGTGATCTTGCTACCATTCAAAACTTCAACGCCTTGAGAGATCTCCGATACCCAAGCAGCTATCCGGAGCATAGCTTGGATAACATAGTTTTCCAGCTTGGTGGAGCCCATACGCTGTGGAATATCGCGCAAGCGATCCTGATGGTCCACTTGGGTAATCCATCAAGCGAAAAGGACTTGGGCGTTTGGCAGTACTTTGAAGCGTTGGGGATACCCCATGAAAAGGTTATCCAGAAAAAAGATTTCACACTCATGTTGCGTCAGATAGAGCTAGTACACAAAGCTACATTGCTTCACTGTATAAGGTAAGATCTCTGATGTTAACAGTGGGTTCAATGTGTAGTTTGTTGATTTAGGGTTGATTGGCAGGGTTGTGATGAAAACGCACAAGGATAAATTGGTTCTCAAACCACAGAAAAAACCAACCAAAATGTCTGATGCTGAGTGGAAATCAACAGTCGAGGAGTGGACAATTCCGACTGAAAAGTGGAACTCAATCATCGAAGAGTGCTACACTTAATTTTGCTCGCCCCAAGCGCGCAGGGAGGCAGCTCAGGACAAGTCATCAAGGTTGCACAATGTCCTTGTCTGCCTGCATGATTTCTCTACAATCATTGAGGGTAACAATGCCATGCGAGCAGGAGATATAGGCCGCCTGATGAATGTTTGGAAAATGTGGGCAGTGATGTCTCAGGCTATCAAGAGCCTGAAGCATTACTCAGCTTATCTACCAAGGTTGATATTCTTATTGACCAAAGCCCTCTTGCCGTCGCAAATCAAACTTCTGAAGCACAACATCCTCATGTCACCTAGCGGGCGCCCTGACCAGTTCATGGCAAAAGATCATTTCATGGAACATCAAAATTTTTGGTTGAAGTCTTTTTTCAACAGCGGAGGAATTGGCACTCAGGTTGACCGCCTCAAAAAATTGTTCTTGATGAACATCTTCCTGGTACGCACACCTATTGGTCTTCATTCTGGCTCAAATAGCTAACAGCATCATTCAAATTGTAGCTGCGATCAATGTTTCACTCTCTTCGAGTGGATTCTGGCAAGAAGAAGATCCACCAGAATTGCAAAACACTAGCTAATTATCAGTCATTGCAGATGTTCTGCCAAATGGCAAATAACCGGGACATCCTAGGTCTTTTAGAACCAGAAGCAAGTGAGAACAAAACCAAGACAGTCAATGTGTATTTACAGGGAATCAAGAACTTTTGCAGTGAGATCCGCAACAAAGATGCATCACTTGGACGGTTGAATTTACACTTCACCAAGTCAGCGCCGGATGTGATACACAATGATGATGAAGGGGGAGATAGCGAGGAGGAAGATAATGGGCCTGAGATGTAGATTGTACCGGTCAGGGAGTTGTAGACTGTGTCAACCTTTGTTTTTTCATTTTGTTTTCATCTTCAATCTTTTTGAGTTCCCTTTTCCGACTCTTTTGAGTCTCATTCAGGTGTTTAAATGCAGTCTTCTTGACGTACTTGTCCTTGAGTATAGAATTGATCCGAGCTTGGTATGCCAGGTAGATTACACCTGTCTTGAATTTTTGGATTACCGGAAGCAGTTGACTAACAAGCCCATCAGAGCCAGGTCCAGTGAAATGATGACCTCCCACCACCACTCTCAAGTCCTCTTCAATTTCCAACTCGGCAATTTTTCCAATTATAGAATCAATTTCTTCCATTCCAAATATGTCTTCCACACAAAAAAATGCGTGTTCACCAAGTCTGGGAGATATCCAAGAGGTCACAGTGTTTATCAGCTCCATTCGAAGCTCACGCGTATCCTCAGCGGTCATTGGCTCCTCATTGCTTTGTCGATGTGGTGATGATTTACGGTTCTCAATTAAAGGGCCATCAGGGTGGAGGTCATGGAGAACCACATTATCAAAGACGTCGATGTTCACATTTCCAATCCGTTTCATCAGAAGAGCTGCTTCGGTGGGTAGACAGTTTGAGCATCGGCAGTTAGGAAATCCCTGAGATTTCTTGCGGGCCATCTCGGCCTGGTACGCGTCATCCTGTGATGACAAAGGGATGTATCCACATCTGCAAGGGAATAATACAAAATTTGGTAAAACTCTCAAGTCAAATCAAACATGTTGTTCAGCTTGTGCTCAACTCACAAGTTGTCCACAGCAAAGGCAATGCGCAGACACACAGGGGTGACTGCCAGTGCATCCATACAATCATTTTCCAATTGTTCCACACCAGCTTTGAATTGTGAGGTTGCATTCTTTCCGTTAGTGCGAGTCTTCTCCACAAAAAGTATGGCCAATCCCGGCTTTCCGTCCCTCCCACAGCGCCCAATCATTTGGCATATGGCTGAAGGATCACCTCAACCCATGTGGACCACAGATCGCACTCGAGTCCAGTTCTGACCTAGGCCTAGTGCCACAGTACAGCTTACTATGGGGAAAACCCCTTCGCCAAAGTCCTTCTCAACATCTTGTTTGTCTTGATCACCAGTACACGAGTGGTAGCGACAAGCAAAAAGAGATCGAGATTCAGAAGCCTCCTTGGGTGTCCCACGAGCAGTCGCGAGCACCTCCAGAACTTGTCCGGTTCTCCTCCGGGTATTGCAGTAGATCAATGAGGGAACGACCTTTTCATTTGGTATATCAGAGACCGAGATAGGGGTATATAAATCTGCAAGGTCAGAAAATGATGTCATCGAGCCCTTCATGAACACCCAAACAATCCTGATTTCAGTACGCGTGAGTTCCCCTCGCAAGATCACCAATTTTGATGAATCCATCTTCAAATTACATTGTATTGCTCTCAGCGTCTTGGGAGGACAGGTTGCTGACAAAAGGAGTATTGGAACTCCATTGCAAGCGAGGAGACGGTTGTAAAGATTTCCGTATGATGGTCGAAAGGTACCACGGTCCTCGTAGTACCGACCTAGTGCAGATGTTTTCTTCTTCCCTTGAGTTGATTTCACTATCCCCCAGTGGTAGATGAGGTGTGCCTCGTCCACTACCACCAGGGCTATGCGAGATTGGAACTCCGCACTAAAGTAGACAGACGCGAATAACTTGCTGTTGAGATAGATTTCCAGGCTGAGGTACACAAAACTGTACTTGCCACGGCGAATTTTGCAGGCCTCAGCGTGATTGAAGGTAAGCTTGGTGAGGTTGATAGACGTGAAACCGGATGTGATCTTCTTGGAGACTTGATTGTTTCCCAGCGCGTCAAGGGGATTGAGCACTAGTACAACCCCCTTGGTGAGTTTGGGAACAAGATCATGGTACATCTTGGCTATTCCAGATTTACCAAATCCCGTTCCAGCGAGTAGTATGACGTTCCTCCCACGTGCGAGGTTTACAACGGTATTGATCTGCAACGGTTTGGGGGGAACAGAATAGCGGCTCAGTGCACGGTGACCTATAGCAGTGGATAGCGATCCGTCAGGCTTTTCAACCATTTTCTTGAGGAGAGTTACGCCAGTTGCGCTGCATTGATTGTGTTGATTATCTTGAGCCATTTTGCAATAATGTAAAGTGATGAGAACAAGTAGCGAGTCCTTGGCACTTGCAATATGTCCTTCCTGACAGACGGTTGTTACATCAAGCCAGCAAATTTACCAAGGACAAACATTTAGTTACTGGAAAGAATGGGTAATGGATCATACATTGTTGTCGCAATCTGTCCAGGCTGTATTATGGACTTCCAGCAATACTTTTTATATTGGGCTTATTCCGTCTTCTGAAATGATCAGTGTCTGGAGACTTCAGACGGCCAGACAGGGCCTTATATCTGATGCTACAAGGCTATTCTTGGATCAGAAGAAAGGCAGCATTGAGCAGATTATGCATGCTGAACGGCGAGAGAAAGATGTGACAAGTAGAGTATCAAAAAGAGGAAAAAATAAAAAAAAGGGAATACACGCTGATCTTCCTCAGGTGCTCACGCTGAATACAGGTTTTACCCTGCAAGTCCCTCCCTGACGGGAGGTCGCGCTGCGCGCGAGGCGCTTCGCGCCCCTGCCTCCGGCAGGCGAGGGACTTGTGTTAAGTTTGTCGCAGGGCGAGGGGCGCTTTGCGCCTCCAGGCAATACCTGGCCCTCTGAAGCGAGGGGCTTGGGTTAAGCTAGCTCCTTCTCACCCAGCCAAAAAACATTTTCCTTTCTATTCTCTCTCACTATCTTCACCGTTACTCCCTACCCTTTCATCATCACTTGCCCACCCACAAACCTCACATGTCAGACTCGAAGAACGTCATCCCCCACCCTTTTAAAACCGCAGCTGGAGCCGCAGCAGCCGTCGAACGTCTTACCCCACGCACACAAGCGCTCTGCCGAGCCCTCTACAACAATACCTCATTGAGAGACGCACAACAAAACTTCGCGCGCTCCATCCGGAACCCATCAGCACCACACCCTATGTTCCGACCGACCAACAGAGGGGCCGGGCACGGGACAGCCAGAGAGACCCCATTCAAGACCACCTTCCAACCACAGCTGACGGGACGCAACGCGGCGGACTCTTCAAACAACTGGCGACAGCCCAAACCGCCTAATCCACCCCAACAAGAGGCCCCCCAGGCAGACGAGGCATCCATGTCAACTGCGGAGCTGCTTTTGGCAGAGATGAGGGCCCAGCAGGAGGAGAACCGCCGGCAAAGACAGATCGACGCCACTCGATCCCAGCGCAGAGACGAGCTGGAGGAACAGGCTCGCGTCGCAGCAACTGTGTCATCCGTAGTCAAGAGGATCACCGCCAATGACATTCTGAAGGCGGACGGTTCCAACCTCCGGGCGTGGGAGTGTATGCTCAGTATGCACGCACTCGAGCAGTTTGAGGACGCCAATTTCTATGCCCATGACCCTGACGCGGTATACGGCACCACCAATCTACAAGAAAAGATTGCACGCGGGATCATCAACGCTTCCGTCCATCAAGACCTGATCTATGATCTCCTCACACTCGACACAGCTTTGGACGTGTGCTTCCACATTCTTTCCAAGTTCCGTTCAATTAACCGTGCCACCCAACTCCAAGTATGGTGGAATTTCACCTCGCTGTACCCATCCAAGTACTCTACCACGGCGTCTTTCCTGTTGGTTTTCAACAATGCACTCCGCGCTTTTGAGGAGGCCTCCATTGACCTTTCCCCAGACAACATGATGGGGCTCATCTTGCAAAGCAACCTCCGGGATCATCATCGAGCCACGTTCGACCAACGGATGGAACTCTACATGGAGACGCATGAATATCAGGCACCCCCACTGAAGGAAATGCTTTGACTGCTTGACACTACAAGGACAGAACAGTTGGTCTCAGACAAAGCGAAACTAGTCAAAACGTCATCCCTCCGCGTGAATCTAGCTAGCCCTCCAAATCCTAGCAACTCAAGAAGATTTGAAGATGTTTCAGGAACACCAACTGAAGGACCTGCGACTGCCCTAGCAATCAGCAAGTCTACCAAATGCTTCATCTGCAAGAAGCCTGGGCACTTCACACCAGACTGCCCGGCCAAGAAGAGGGGAGCCGGGAACCACCAGTACGGAGCCTGCGCTGCAGCACCATCAGCCAACTACCCACTGTGCTCCGTGACATAAAACTTTGCTTGACCACCGTACATATGGCCGCTGCAACCCAAAGTCACTCAACCTGGCACCTCTAGACCCAGGACCAACCAGCCCCCACAACCAACTGACCAGGTCAAGGCCCGCGCCGTGAACCCAGACATCTTTGCAGAAGAGGACAAGCTCACACACACTTTTGAGAGCAAGGATCTCTCTGCCAATCCTAGAATTGACTTCCTGACACTCCGTGATTTTGAGGTCCTCCAAGACGGCCAGGAGGTGATCTGGGACTCAGGAGCCACCGACAATGTAACCGGGGAGCTATACGCGCTTCATGATTTCAATACGCTCAAGAGGCCCATTGCAGTGAGAGTTGCCACTGACAGTCCTTCCGCTTTCATTACAGGCACGGGTACCTTGAAGTTTTGCGGGATGAATGGAACAACTATTGCCGTTAAACGGGTTTACTACTGTGAGCGGTCCAGATCCACCCTATTGTCAATAGCTGCATTCAAGAAGTCTCATGGAATTTTCCGGGTCAATGGGAACTTTGATTCTATTGATTTACTGTCTAGATCCGGATCCGTCCTACTCCGAAGTTCATTTGACCCTGAGACAAATTCATGGCCGCTTCCCAAACCGCTCCGGGCCCCTGTTACTATTGATAGTTGTGTTACTGAAGCTTGTATGATTGAACCCGGAGACCACGTTTGTCAGCCTTAGAGACAACACCATTGCCCAAAAGGCTTCAATAATGTTCTCTCCATATTCCCCTCATTTTTCTGATCATTTTCATCTACTATTGTCTATAGTTGTGATGTGTAATTGAGGAGTAATAACACTTTTAACATCTATTATTTTCTAAGTTCAAACCATATTGAATATATGCACTTCAATCAACAAGGTTAACCACTTCTCCACCGGCTGGATGAAAATTTTCATCATCACTCATCAACCAACTCTGAAGAAACACATAACACTTAGATCAACACTCCTCACTACTCAATCACCCAGGTCCCATCATATCCCTACGTTGTCGTGGTCATTTGGTGTCATCTGATTGAATAGTAAGCAGGTTTTCCAACTTATTCTTCTTCAAAGTTCTTCTTGAGCTTTGATCTTCCCCTTCCCTTTTTCTCTTAACCTTGACCTTCTTCTTCTCTTCTCCCATTAAGAATCAAACCATATAAAAATCATAAAATCATCAAAAGCTTCATAAAACATTCATCTTTATTGCTTCTGTGGACTGTAGCTTAAATCCACATAGGTTTCCTGATAAATAACCTTTGCCAGTTTCTTTTGGCATTAAAAATCAAGTCAGTCTCTGACTGTACCCTCTCTGTTTCTTCAAGAGAGGAGGCGTTGAGTCTTCTCTGCTTAAACCCATCTCCTTTTAAGGATAGAAAAGCTTAAATCAGTCTAAAAAGACTTCTCTTCCTTATTTCTTCTCTTCTTCTCTTCCTTTCCCCTCTTTCTTTCCTTCTAGTTGTTTTCCTTTATCTTTTGGAATCCAACTAGTGTCCCCCAAATACTTGTGCCCTGCTGTCACTGTAGAGACACAGGCTCACAACGTTGCAATGAATTCTCTCTTCAAATCCCCAAATATGATTGAGAACACTCAATTCACATGGCGCCCGGAAGATTTGAGTGCTGATGAGAAGAGCCTTTTGTTCTGGCACCGTCTCTTTGGCCATGCCAGTTTGAGGAAAATTAGACAGTTGGTAAAGTTGAAACTCAGGTATGGTCTCCCTGAAAAGATGCCCTCGGGGGCAATCAAATGCCCTGTTTGTTTGATATGCAAGGCTACTAGAAGATCTGACCTTAGCTCATTGAAACGTTGCGCTGACAAACTTTCCATTATCTGTGTAGATCTCATGGGTCCTTTTGACCCGCCTACCATGACGGGGGGACAATACGCCATGACAGTGAGGGACGTTCACACGTCATATAGTGAATTCAAGTTTCTGAAGTCAAAAGCCAAGGCGTGTGACCTCCTTATCAAGACCATCAAGCAATGGGAAAACCAGACGTCGTCCACCGTGAAGATCCTTTGGTCGGACAACGGCGGCAAGTTTGATTCCAAGGCGCTGGCAGCTTTCCTCTCAGAAAAGGGGATTGTAGCCAAACGCGCCCTACCCTATCACCATTCCCAAAATGGTGTGATCGAGAGATACAACCAAACCGTCGCGGACATGGGACGTAGTGTCCTATACAACAGCCCACTGGGCAAAGAGTTCTGGGGGTACGTGTTCATATGGTCGGCCTGGACCCTCAACAGGATCCCTAATCGTGTGACCCGTGACAAGACGCCATACAAAGCGTTTTACGGTGACAAGCCACAGCTTGACCGCACCCGGGTATTTGGAGCAACTGCATTTGTTACGATAGCACCAGAAAAACAGAAACAGCTAGACAATTGTGGAGTCGAGGGATTAGTGGTCAGTCATCTAGAAGGATCCAAGGGTTGGACATTCTGGATACCTTCCCAGAAGAAGTTTATGTCATCTGCGTGGGCGGACTTTGGTCAGAACTGCCTCCCGGTTGAAGCAGGAAAGAAATGTGACATACCGCCAACTGATCAGCCAACACCAGCTACAGAACTTCCAGCGCCAACGGAGGCAACCCCTACCGCAACCAAGCCGGTCCTCCAACGCTCTCATCGCACAACAGCACACCACCTTCAACTCAATGATTTCAGCAATGAGAGATTAGTCGTGGAGGAAGACAAATTGGTTGATGCAGCCAACGCCAACTGCTGTGATGAAGGCAACACTGAAAGAATTCAAGGAACTAAGGGAATTTCTTGATTAGAATCTATAAAACAATCTTTATGTACAATGAAGAATATGAACAGTGAAAAGAAGAGAAAAGCAATTCGGGCCTTACCTAAGGCAGGAATGTCAATCGTAATTTAGTTAAGAGGAGAGGATGGATGAGGTAGATAACAAGAAGAAGGTAGATGACAAGAGGAAAGTAGATAGCAAGAGGAAAGAGCTTTACACGAGGAGCGTGATGAGAGAGTAAAGAAGAAAATACAAGCGCTTATGCTTCTGGTGCACCAGGCACTGATTGGAAGCGAGGGATGCGCAGGGGTTGACTGTCAAGCAGATAGAGTTGAAAAGGTTGGTAGCTTGTGAGTATGATAAGAAAGCTGCTATGTGAGTATAGTGTAGAAATGCAAAGAGTCAACGGGGAAAAAGAGTCAGCAAGCTGCTTGATCTCTTGTCCTTATATAGGCTCAAGTTTCTTGGTAGCTTACCTGAGACGAAGCTTCTAGGCTGCCTCATTCCTGGTCCTGACCATCGCGGTGGTCAGGGCCTAGGATGGTTACCTGGTTGCGGCTCAGAGTGCCTTGGTCGTCCACTATCAATTCATCACCTGATTTAGGCGGTTTCAGGGGAGAGCAAACAATAAAACAAGGTCAGCGTCTCATGTTGTCATGCAGATGACTTCATGTGCGCATGACTTACAGAGTGCGTGCATGAAGGCATCAGCACCGTTCCCATTGCCTGGACCAGTATTCTGACAGGCCGGCATGCTTTGTGCTTGAGAGCACAAAGCAGAGAGAATAGGAGCGTCGGTCGAGAACGTGGAGACTGCTCTTGATATGCTGGTGCGGCCAACGGGTTTGGTGAGGAAATCCGCAATATTCTTGTGGCTGGGGACGAAGGTGATCTTTAGGACTTTGGTCGAGATGAGATCGCGCACGAAGTGGAGTCGCAGATCCATGTGCTTGGTGCGAAATCCATTTTGACTGACTTGACTTAGGGCGAGATCAATGGCACCCCTGTTGTCAACATGAACGGTTGTGGTGACGTCGGCAGCGTCATTGAGGATTTCAGCAAGAAGACTTTGGAACCAGACAATGTCTTTGCAGGCGTCTGCAAGAGCCTTGTACTCCGCCTCGGTGGAGGAGAGAGAGACGGTGGGCTGCTTGGTGGATTTCCATGAGACAAGATGAGACCCTCTTAGAACAAGAAAACCCGTGTGAGAGCGACGAGTATCTGGGCAATTAGCCCAATCGGCATCGATGAAGGAGCGTAAGTTGTAGGTTTCTTGACGTTGAAAGTGCAAAGAACGATACATGGTTCCTTTAAGAAACCGAAACACCTGTAATGCCGCTGTGTAGTGTGGAAGACCGGGGTTCTCGAGATGCTGCGATAACTTGCTAACTGAGAATGATATATCAGGTTGGGTTAGGATGCTGAGATAATTCAACGAGCCAATGAGGGAACGATAGTTGACTTTGAGAGCCTGAAACTGGTGTTGTTCAATTGGAGATGCTTGACGCAAGCAAACCTTTGGGTCAAGGGGGCAAGAGGAGGTGGGAAGATCGGCGATGTTGAATTCAACCAGCTTCCGTTGAATATACTGACACTGGTGCAGAGCGATGCCGATGGTGAGCCGATCAAGCTTCATGCCGAGAAGAAAAGATGCATCACCCATGTATTTAATCTTGAATTCGGACTCCATCTGGGTACGGAAGAAGAGGGGATCCTCCCCAACCAAGATGAGGTCGTCGACATGGGCGAAGATCCAGAGAGGAGTTGGAAGACAACGCCAGAACACGCAGGGATCGGCGACAGAGGTGGAAAATCCGACCGAGGTGAGAAACGAGCTGAGACGACGGTACCAAGCAAGGGAAGCTTGTTTGAGGCCATAGATGGCTTTGATGAGTCGAAGAACTACCCGCTGACCTGATAGGTAGCCCGCCGGCGGAAGCATCAAGACTTCCTCCTCCAGATCGCACGTGAGGAAAGCGCTCTTGACATCTAGCTGATGTACAAGTAGTCCTCGCTGACTGGCCAAGGACAAGAGGAAGCGGAGAGAAGCCGGTTTACCGGTCGGAGCATATTTGAGCTCAAAGTTAAGACCATAGGTCTGTCGAAAACCTTGAGCGCAGATGCGCGCCTTGAACTCAACAACCTGGTTATCAGCGCCAAGCTTTTTCTTGTAATCCCACGTGGAGGGAATCGTGTGGTGATGCGGTTGAAGGGGGATCTCCTCCCATACATGATGCGATTTCATGTTTGCGATCTCAGCCTCTTCAGCCTTCCTCCATTGATCCTTGTCATCGCAGGACATGGCTTGTGCGTGATTGGCCGGTTCCGTCGAGGTGACAGAGAAGGCCACTGCCAAGCGAGTTCGTCTGGAAAGAATATTGCTGGTATCAATGGCGCTGTCCACCCTGGTAGGATGCGGCCCAAGGCGGAGCACAAGTCGTTGAGCAGGCTGATCCCGCTGCTGACCTTCCAAGGAATCGGAGTCATCACCCGCCCCCTCACCCATTGTTTCATCTTCATGCTGAGAGGGGGCCCCCTCAAGATCTACTTCATCTTCAACCCAAGCGGGAGTAGTTGACTCACGGTTAGACTCGTCGTTCCTGTTCAGTTCAAAGCGGGAGAAATCTTCGTCGTCATCAAACGGTAGAGACAGGGAGGAAGAGAAGTCGGGAAGACGAGAATGGGGAAAGAGATCCGAGCTGGGGTTGAGAGCACGAAGAGAAGGAAAACAAGACTCATCGAAGTAAGCATGCTTCGTGTCCGTGATCTCCATGGATTCAGTCTTGATCACCCTGTAACAGGAGTAGTCATTGCTGTACCCAAGGAGAATGGCGTCCCATGCAATGGAGTCAAACTTGCTTGTTCGCTTCTCCGGAGGCTTGATGACCCAGGTTTTGCAGCCGAATGGTCGAAAAAATCCAATGTTGGGGACCTTCTTGAACATTTGTTCGAGAGGACTGAATTCGCTTTTGCTGAGAGAGGGGAGACAATTGGTTGTGAGAGCCGCCGTGCGCACCGCTTCCCCCCACCATTCCTTGGCGAGACGGGATTGCACCAACATGCAGCGGGACATGTTAATGATCGTTTTGTTGGCTCGTTCGGCTAGACCATTGTGCTGAGGAGTGTAGGGAGGTGACACGTTATGCTGGATTCCGTGAGACTTGAGTACTTCAGAGAGTGTGTTGTTGCAAAATTCCCCACCACCATCCGTGATGAGTTTCTTCATCTTTTGGTCCGTCTGATTCTCATAAAAGGTTTTGAATTCCATGATGGCCGCAGTGGCATCAGACTTTCGATGAAGGAGGGTTACGCTGATGAATCCCGTGTGTTGATCCACAAGGGTAATAAAGTATCTCTTGCCGGAGTTGGTGGACGGAGTAATCGGTCCAACCAGATCAGCATGAACAACAGCCAGTGGGTGTTCAGCGGCGTCAAAATGACTCTTGAAAGGCACACGAGAGACTTTTCCTTTCATACAGCTGTCGCAGGAACCCGACTCGGTGAGCTTGACGCCAGGAAGAACAGATTGAAGTCGGGCTATTCCAGCATGACCTAGACGATTGTGCCATGTTTCAAACGCAGAGGTGGAAAGTGTCAGCTTGCTACTATGTCAGAGCCAACCTGACAAAAGTAACATAAAAAGAGACATTATTACCACAATATTAAGACCCATTTATATGACTAATAATGTACAAAAAACTCAGTTTACTTATTTTTATCCAATAAGCTTAGCAAAGTCCTGGCACCATAAAAATAAGTAATAAATTAAAATAATAACTACTTTTTACAAAAATACTAAATAACTTCTAAACCTTGAGGATAACTTAGAATATTATGTCATATTCTGAATCCTCATGCAAATTAATGTAGGGTCCCTCACTGGAAGTACCCCTAAATTCCTACTCCTTCACCTTGAACCAATTACCCGTAAGAATTGGCCACAAACATATGTCACACGGACATTACACACGTATGTACTTGTTATATATGCATACTATATGTGAAATGACCAATTATGGACTTATAATTGAGGTGTTGTGTATAGTTTGGGAGTTAGGCCCAATTGGGGTTTAATCCTCCAACCCCGCGCGTGGATTATATAATCTAATTGGAAATTGGCCAAATGCGTGGAAATAGCTAATCCCCTAGTTACCACACGTGTACAAGTGTAACTAGGGTACTAGTAGATTCTACGTGGTTTATTTACAAGGTTTCATTAATAAAAACCTTGAATACATAAGAGCAACATAGCCAGCGTGGCCTTTGATGATTGGCCATAGCCATTTGTGGCCCATTTGCGTCATTTGTGGCCCATTTCAGATACAAATACACGTCAGTGTTGCTATGTACCTTAGTTACAATGACCAAATAGGTTATTAAGGTCATTATAAACACTTGTGACGCTGAAATAATGATCAGCAGTGCCATTGGGATGAGCCTTGTTAGTGCCAATCTCCCAAATTGGCCACATTGCGCTGAAAACCAGTTACTACACGCACACAGGCAGAAAGGTCCTCCACTATGAGTGAAATTAGTATATATAGAGCCCTCTTTCCACGCCAAAAGTTGTTCATCATCATCAATTATTATTACAGTCAATCAGTTACGCCGTGTCCTGTCCTTATTTCAGTTACTCTGCCCTGTTTGCCTGTTTTATCCGTGGTGTTCCTTTATAAATCAACCATTCTACGTGTCCAGCTCCTGCTCAGAAACCAACCAGTCTAACCAGCAGCTCTACTTCACCCCCTACGTGGCTTTTTGGCTTAAAAGAAGCAATAGTGAGTACTTCTTTTATCCTTCTGTCCCCATTCTGGTTCCTTAATTGGAAAAGCACTTTGGTACCACCTTCTGTTACGCAGAAACCCATTGTTTGCTTAATCAGATACCACCCTGCTTAGCAGATCTCTGATTTAGAGGGCACCTACAAACACCCCTGCGCCAGCAGGCCCCTCTATAAAAAAGAATTATATTCTTTTTATTTCTTCCTTTACTACTTTTCTACGTGAAAATACCCCACTCTACCCATCATTTGCACTCTTATCACCTTGTGTAGCTAAAAGGTACTAGCCCTTGGCATCACAGAGGCTGACAATTGGGGGTCTGGCCGGGAAATTACCAATATCCACTCGTGGTAATTTACTCCTGGTACTTACTCTTTTTATTTTTGCTTTTCACTCACGCAAAAAAATTACCAAACCACTAAAAATCATTTATAAAATAAAACCACTAAAAATTATCCTTCTACTTTATTTTTTTACGCATTCTTTTAGTGAACCAATACACTAAAACTCTCATTTCCACGCCTGAATTTGTTCATCCACCCTTTGACCAAATTGCCCACTTTGAATTAATCAAACATTATCTTAAAGTCCTCAGATTGCGCAAAGAAGAGGAAATAGCTAACTATCAACCTTCTGATTGGGAAAAACTTACGCCTACAGAACAGTTTCAACTAGCTCTTTTCCACTCTCACCAACGTGCTCAAAAGGACACTGAACTTCTCATCAAACTCAACGCCATCAACAGAAGAAATCAAGAGAACAAGAGGCGTGCAGATTTTCAAAGAACTTTGGAATATAAACAGCAGTTTTACAATAGTCAGTTTAATTCTTTTTTATCTCTAATAAAATTATTAAAATCACCAAAAATACTTATTCTTACGCTTGAATATCATCTAGTGTCTTCCACTACTACTCCCAGCTCTTCCAACTCTTCTACCACGGCCCCAGCTACCTCTGTGGCCAATTCTATTACTCCACTTACGGCTCCACCAACCAGTAAGTTTATTAATTACGCCTACTTAATATTCTGTGGCCCTTTTCACTAATATGTCCCGTGAAAATAGTCCTATCAGGAAGTCTACCAGGGCTCACAAGCCTGATCTCCACGGCCCCTTACCCCCGGCCACTAGGCAACCTAGAGCCAGAGAAGTTGCCCCAGAACTTGGCATTCAAGAAGAAAGCCCCCAGTCACCCCAATCCTCAGGCCATGGACGTGGACGTGGAACCAACCCCTTCCACCTCCTTGGCCAGTATCCAGAAACCCCAGACGGAGGAAGAGGACCTGGAAATCCAGGTGATAGGTATGTCCAAGGAGGACAAAATAGCCAGATTGGTCAAGATACACGTGGCCAACCATCAGAAATTCGTGGAAGCCCAGAAATCCAAGGCCAACCAGGAGATGATGCTGAATCTTTTAGGACTAGCCCAGAAGAGTCAGAAAGAGCTACAGAAGTTTATCTCCAAAAAAGAAGTGGAGGAGTACACGAAGGGATGGAACCCTTGGGAGGAAAAGAGAGTATTGTTTCCCCACACAGCCAACAAGAACAAGGGAAAGAATATGAGCAGTCTTTCTATGAACAACCGTCATTACAACAATCCTCAGAAGTGGAAGAAATTGGCCAACATCAGCAGCGCCATAACCAACTTTTACAACAGCTTAGATTAGGTTTTTCTGTCCTAGATAATTCTCTTACAATTGCGCATAATAATATTCTTTTGTTAGATAAAAATGCTAAAACACGCCACAAAACTGTTTTAGAATTTTTAAATAAGGCTCCTCCTCCGCCTGAATCTTTAGAGAATTATATGTCTAGCTCTTCTCTCATTTTAAATCAATTGTCTAAATTTCTCAACTCACCTAAGTCTGTCTTTACGCATAATGAATCTGATTTTTACGCCAAAAATTGTGAGCCAAAGCTTCCTAATGTGCCCAAAAAATTAGAAGAACTTGAAGAAGAACATTCCAAGTATTCTAATAATGATTTGGCGGATAAGATCAACAGATTAGAAGACATGTTCCATGCTAATACTGAGCATATAATTAATAGAATTAATAAAAATGCTATTAGCACTTTACACGCCCAAAATGTGAAATTAGAACTTGAACAAATGGATTTAAAAAGAATGATGGTTGAATTACAAGCTCAAGTAGCTTTAATATCTGACCAAAACAACAAAAATGTTAATGGAACTCTGTTATTGAAGCATCTGTTAGACGTGAAATTTGAATTAGCAGACTTAATTAAAGAAATTCCTACCAGAACTATTCCTGCTAATAACTCCACGCCCAAATATAACAACCCTTATATGGAGACCATACCTGAAAATAATGGAGGAAATAACAACAACTATCCTCATAATAATCAACAAAACAATAATAGTCAAACCAACTATACCAAATATAATAGCAGTCCACCCATGCCTAATAACAATTACCCTCCTAATAATTCACCTAATTATAATAACATTAATAATGGGAGTCAATGGAGTCATGCTCCTTCACGCAATAATGTAAACAACAATAGTAATAACAACTTCATAGATCCCTCTCTTCTGAATAAATTGTTACCACCAATTAAAGAATGGACTAAATTTTCTGGAGAAGGAGATTATGACCATATTAACTTCATTAAATATATTGATCATATTTTAACAGTCTACAGAGCTCCTGATGAAGCTATCCTTACAAGATTGCCTAGATTATTTGAAGGAGTAGCTTTTGACTGGTTTATTAGTAAACAAGCTACCATGGGACAACAATCCTGGCCAGCTTGGAAAGAATTGATCAAACAACAATTTGGCACTAGACTCTGGGAAAAGAAAATGCGCAGAGCTTTTGAGAATGACTATTTTGACCCAGTCAAACATAATCCTCATCAATGGTGCCTGAACCAGAAAAAGAGAATTGAATGCATTTATACTAAATTAGATCAGGAACAAATAAATGATTTAATACTTAATCAAACTAAAGGCAGCCTAGAACATAATGTCAGATGTAGAATCAATGACATGGATTGTGACTTATCCACTCTTATAGGTGTTATGGAAGAAGTGGTAGAAATGACTGGGATCAATAAGAAGCATAACCCCTCTGATAAAAAGGATTACACTCCTAGAACAGATCCTCCCAAAAAGTTAGAATCTAAGCCAGCTGAACCCATTAGAAAAGAAAAGACTCCTACGTGTTGGAATTGTGGAGAAACTGGCCACAGAAGCACTGAATGTACCAAACCTAGGAGGAAAATCAATAATGTGTATGCAAGCCCTGATTCAGATTCTGAAAGTACCTTTGATATCATACGCCAAGAACCCTCTAGTACACATTATGGTCAAGATGATGATGACTCTGAATCTGATAACCATGCTGTTGTAGTAATAAATGCTAATATTGGCAATGACTTCAGCATTAATGCTATTCATGGTGAATCTAACTTACCCCAGAAATGGGAAGATAATATGGATATTGGCCATATATCTGATGCCAAGCTATTGACTAACAAACCTGAAGAAGGAAGGTGTTACACCCTAGGTAAAACCAGTTATACTAAGGTTATTTTCAAAGACTCAGCTGTTAAAACTCTATTAGATATAGGAGCCTTTTGTTCTTGTACAAGTGCCACATTTTTGCAACAAATATTCCCTGATTGGCGCAAAAATTTATTACCTGTTCCAAAGGCTACATTTAGCAGTTGTAACTCTACCATGAAACCCATTGGTGTCATCAATTTACCCTTAATATTCCCCCACACTAAGGGATCCCTCAGATTAAGTGTAGAATTTGTAATACTTTCTGATGCCATTTGTGACTACCTTATACTAGGTAATGATACCTTCTGCATGTATGGAATTGACATTTTCCAGTCCAAAGATAGATATTTTACCATTGGAGGAGATTGGAAAAGGAAATACCAAATTTGCAACATCCATTCTGAGATTATTGCACCCATTTCTCAGGATCCTGACCCCAAGGAATTAGAAGATTTTAATCAAGAATATATGTCCCAAGCTGCTATAAGTGACATACTAACCAATGCTCAAGTATTAGATATTCTTAAAGTATGCCATAAGAATAAAGAAGCCTTCTGTACCACTGAAGAGCCTATTGGCAATGTTACAGGACATGATATTAAATTAGAATTAACTTGTGAACCTCCTTACCCACCTGCTCTAAGGAAAGCAGCCTACCCTTCTAGCCCTAAATCTAGGATAGCCTTAGAAACACACATTAAAGAGCTTATAGATTTACGTGTACTTAGAAAAGTGGGCCATAATGAACAAGTAGAGATAACTACCCCAGTTATTATTGCCTGGCATAATGATAAGTCTAGGATGGTTGGAGATTTTAGAGCTCTAAATAATTACACTAAAGCTGATAATTATCCCATTCCAAGAATTGACCACTCTCTTCATAACTTATCAAAAGCTAAGTACATAACCTGCATGGATGTTCTTAAAGGGTTTCACCAGATACCTATAGAACTTAATAGCCGCCAATTTATGAGAATTATCTGCCATCTTGGTGTTTTTGAATACCTCAGAATGCCCTTTGGAATTAAGAATGCACCTTCTCATTTCCAAAGAATGATGGACTCTATTTTTGGATCTTTTATCCGCCAGTGCTGGATGATGATATATATTGATGATATAATCATTTATTCAGATGACTGGGAAACACATATAGAAAAGATACAAATAGTATTAGAAACTTCTATTAAAGCTGGCCTAAAAATGTCTATTAAAAAGTGCAACTTTGGATATGGTGAACTTAAAGCTTTAGGACATATTGTTTCTGGACTATCCCTAGCCATTGACCAAAACAAAGTAGCAGCTGTAATTCTCAAACCTATGCCTCAGAATATCACTGAAATGCAATCCTTTCTTGGATTTTGTGGATATTATAGGAAACATATTGAGAAATTTGCTATTTTAGCCAAGTCATTATATGAGCTATGTAGTAAAGAAACCATTTATGAAATGACTCACCCTAGAGTACTGGATTATGAGCAATTGAAGCTAGCCCTTACTACTGCTCCTGTGCTAGCTCAACCAGATTATAACTTACCATTTATTCTGTACATAGATGCTTGTTTAGATGGCTTAGGTGCTGCCTTACATCAAGAATTCCTTATTGAAGATAAATTGGTAGAAAAACCAGTTCTGTTTATTTCAAGACAAATTAAACCAACAGAGAAAAGGTATGGAGCCAGTCAGATGGAATGTCTAGCTCTTGTATGGTCCTTAGAAAAGTTACATTATTATCTTGAAGGTAGTAGAATTGTTGTAGTCACTGATTGCACAGCAGTTAAAACCCTTATGAATATGCAGACTCCCAATAGGCATATGTTAAGATGGCAAATTGCTATTCAACAGTACAGAGGACATATGACTATTGTTCATAAAGCTGGCAAAAAGCATAGTAATGCTGATGGCTTGAGCAGATGGGCTTTACCAAATACTCCAGATAACCCTGCCTGGGATCCTGAAGATGAAGATATATTCCCAATTTTAGGAATACATGTCTGTGATTTGGATGAAGCCTACTACAGCCTTATAAAAGATAGTTACCAGTCTAATCCTGAATTTGTCAAACTACTAGATATACTTAGCAATGAAAATAGTTCCCATGAATTAATTGCTAGTCTACCTCCCTGGTTATCCAAACCTTACTCTTCTGGTAAGTTCTCCCTATTAGATGGAATATTGTACTTTAAAGAAAGGCATTCCAGTGTAATAGTCTTATGTGATCAACTTCAGATTGAAGCCCTTATGAAAGAATGCCATGATAATGTTGGTGCTGGACATTTTTCTGAAGAAAGGACTATTGAAAGAGTCAGGACTACAGCTTGGTGGAATAATTGGACTAATGAAGTAGCTACTTATATTAAATCCTGTGAAACTTGCCAGAAATCAAATAAGCAAACAGGTAAGAGATATGGGCTACTTCAAACCATCCAAGAACCCACCAAAAGATGGGAAATCATAAACATGGATTTTGTTACAGGTTTACCTCCTGGAGGGTCTTATTCCTTCAACTCTGTACTAGTGGTTGTAGACAGATATTCAAAAAGGGCCAGATTTATTCCTAACCATAAAGATGATACAGCTATGGAAGTGGCTTTACTATTTTGGAATAGGATTATGGCTGACGTAGGAATACCCAAAATAATCATTAGTGATAGAGACCCCAAATTTACTTCTGAATTTTGGAGAAATTTACATGACATGTTAGGCACTAAATTAGCTTTCTCTACTGCTTACCATCCCCA